>JAQIWA010000692.1:0-26590 GCA_034693305.1 Eueremaeus valkanovi
CTGTTCTGCAGATGAAGTACAGAATGCAAACGATATGACACTCAATGATAAGCTATTATACGAAACACTATTTTATTGTTATTTATATTTAATATGAATCAATGCAATACTGTTTTGGTCTTAAGAAAAATGTGTAGGTATATTACAAATTAAGCCTTGTCTAATTTATTTGTTAGAAAAGTGTCACAATTTTTGTTGAAAAACCTTATAAATGTATTCAATATTTTCCACTTCAGAAATATCTGAAGACTTTTCTTCTTTGCGGACGAATGACGAGCGAAGACTTGTTGAGTACTTAATGAGAGACTACGACAACACCATAAGACCCGTCAGGAATGCTAGCGATCCTAATGTTATTAGGCTTGGAATTACATTAACACAAATTCTCGATTTGGTAAGCATTACAGCATTTATTTGAATAGAAATTATATATAAAGACATTTGATTAGAGTTTTCAATACGAATACTAAACGAACTGTAATTCTTATCAATTAATTTACATGAATAAAACTTGCTTTAAAATTTTAAAATTTGCATGTCGCTATCCTGAATTAGTAATCCAATCTCTTTAATAATCTAGTAAATTTTTAGATTTCTTCTAATTAAATTCAAAAAACTTGATATTAATTTTAAAGCTGCTTTTTAATTATGACAAGGTAAATATTGAAATAGGGTGAAAACATTGAACTGTAAATTCTATAAATAAATATGTTTAAAATACACTATTTTTGAGTCAGGTAATATTGCAATATAAGTCAGTTTTTAAATATTTTTTGAATGTACACCGTGAGTCAGAAGTAACAGCAAGTAAATCTTAATCAGAGAATCGATTCAAGTGCGCTCTTAGCACTGTTCAGGTTACTATATACTAGGCATGTGCTGGTTATATAGCAACCTTAAGAGTGCGTCAGTGTGCACTTGGATCGATTCTCTGATTAAGATTTACTTGCTGTTACTTTTGACTATCAGTGTAGTTCAGATAATCTTTAAACAGTATTCGAATTATAAATCCTGATGATCATGCTCATTTCTTGGTGCTAATTTAAACATATTACCATGCTCAATGTATTTATCAGTAAAAATAAATATTTTAATATGAACCAGTATATTTATATAAATTGAATTATCTAATTGTATTGAAAGCGTCGGAACAGAATATCAACTTTAGTTGAGTGCACGGCGTCTAAGAAATAAATTCAATTCTATTCAATTTAAATTATAACCATCGTAACTTATTTATCTGTTTGTAATTAGTCTGAAAGCTTGCATAAAAACTGTAAATTTTTAATCTAAATAAAATTTAATATAACTGTTTTGCACCGTGGTATTTTGGGTTGAAGCCTATACCACCTATTAATTATTAGATAATTTTTTTTGAGTTAGTTCCAGAAAATGTTTAGCAAATTATGTTGATCATTTCATCATTTAACAAGCTGAACAGTTAATTGTTATCACCACTTTCGTAACCTCAATGAGCCCTCCCTTGGATATGAATTGAAAGTTGAGTGGAATAGAGATTGAAAATAAGCAGTTATTTGAAGGAAATTTCCTAGCTTACTCCAGCTATTCACTAGCCTACTCCAGCCATTCTCTAGCCTTTTCCAGCCATTCTCTATCCTTCTCCAGCTATTCTCCAGCCTACTCCAGCCATTCTCTAGACTACTTTCGAGCTATTTCCTTCTTTTTCATCAAAGTCGACATTTTTCACTACTTTTTCATAAAATTTCGACATTTTTCTCTAATTTTTCATCAAATATCGACCTTTTTCTCTACTTTTTAATCAAATTTCTACATTTTTCACTAATTTTTAATCAAATTTCGACATTTTTCACTACTTTCTCATCAAATTTCTCCATTTTTCACTACTTTCTCATCAAATTTCTCCATTTTTCACTATTTTTTCATCAAATTTCGACTTTTTGCCCGAACTTTTTCATCAAATTTCACTATTTTTTCATCAAATATCCTTATTTTTTACTACTTTTTCATCAAATATCGACATTTTCACTACTTTTTCATCTAATTTTACAACTTTTTCATTAAATTTCGACCGTTTTCACTACTTTCTCATCTAATTTCTCCATTTTGCATTCTCCATTTCATCAAATTTTGACGTTTTTCATTACTTTTTCATCAAATTTCGACGTTTTTCACTACTTTTTCATAAAATTTCACTACTTTTTCATCAAAAATCCTCATTTTTCACTACTTCTTAATCAAATTTCGACATTTTTTACTACTTTTTCATCAAATTTCGACCTTTTTTACTACTTTTTCATCAAAATTTGACATTTTTCACTACTTTTTCATCAAATTTCTCCATTTTGCACTACTTTTTCATCATTTTCTCTAACTTATCCTCGTTGTTAGCAAAGACCTCTCTAGCCTAAGCATCTATCCCGTTGTTAGTAAAAGCCTTCCCTTTCTTCCTCGGGGGGGGGGGGGTGGGGGGGGTTACACTAGACCGAATTTATAATCCCCATTTCTAAAGAAAGTGGTGATAAAAATTAAATCTTTATTCAATACCTCAAGAAATAAGTCTGACTTTAGAAGAATTTGAGACTTATTTAGCAAAATAATGCACTACAGGACGAATGAATTTTCTGAAACAAGCAGGTTACTATTTTGCATGGCATTTGATATATTCTAAATGAATGCTTTTATATGAAACAAACAGGTCCTCAGATTACTTGATTACTTAATAGAGACCTGGCTTAAAACAATTAGTAGACAATCATTTCTATTCACACAAAATATGAATTGAAAGAAAAAACATATATTTGTGAAACTCAGTTAATGTTCAAAGTATTTATATTTTGATAAGTTTTGTGTTAGTGTTGGACAGAGTTGTTGGTCAATGAAGAAAAGAAAGTATTGGCCTCTCATCTCATCTACAGGACTACAGGATTGTTCGCACACACAGTACACACACGTAAAAACTGAAGACAACATTTCAAATATACATATATTTCACACAAAAACATATTCTAACAAAACGTCATTTACATTAAATGAAATAAATAAGACGAGGGGTAAGGAAGTGAAAAATAGTAGATTGGTGAAAAAGAACATTGTTCGTATGAATGGTATACTTAATTGAATAGTTAGATAGAAACTAAAATTATTACTATTACTATATACTACGGAATAATAATAGAGTTTTAATACTAACTACAGTTAGAAGTTTAAGTTGAGTACACACTATAACTAATAGCAATTACATACTATAACTACGAGTAATGGAAGTGAGTCTAACATAACATAGTCTTAGAGAATACATATATACTTCTACTGTATATCATATTACAGAATACAGAACTACTATTAGAGACGAGCATTAATAGCATTAAATGGATTCATGTTTTTCATTGTCGATATATAGAGCCAACCATTTCAGTACGTTTTGTAATCATCTCTAATCATAGGGTTATATCACACACACAGAGAGAGAGATTACCAGTCGTTGCACTCATATGTATTAATTGATAATTACTACTAATCAACGATTAATCTCTAATACATTACAGGAAAAAGTAAAAAAATAATAATAAATTACAAACTCTTTCCAACAAAACTGCTATCGATTTGTGTTTTAATTAATTAATTAATTAAATCGAATCAGTAGTGAGTGAGAGATAGCGTTAATAAAGTATATAAAGAATAGACAAAATTCTAGTCATTTTTGTTATAATTAAAATATATGACAACACAATACGAACTACACATTTAACATACAAGTAATTAATTTAAATTCTTAATAGAGTTAAAAACTATTGAAAAATCTAATAGAATTACTAATAAATTAGCTTATCTACATTTAAAACTATGTGAGAGTAAAAACAACATATCATTAATTCTAAAACTAATTTCATTAATAAATACTATGAAGAGTATTAATAGTAATAAAATGATATTGATAAATGCTAATGACTAGATTACATTACATACAGTGTAAGTCAATAGAAATAAATGCTCTAATAATTAAGAGTTAGTGACACAAACGGCTACAGAATATATCAAAAAAAGATATCAAACATTATTTTGCAAAAGATGATCCAGAGCTCCAAAAGTATTTCGATCAGCTTTATTACAGACTGTCATTTTGGGCAATCAATATGATATGGAATATTTGATTAATCAATTAATACACTGTATACTGAATGTGCCTTATATTTGCCCCTAAAATGATACTCTGTTACAGAATGAATGCGCGAAACACTTTTGGACTCCTGAATAGAATACACACAGAATTATTAGTGAAGAAAAAGGACTAAAAAGTATTTCTACATTAATTGAAAACTAATTATAATTATGAATACGCGAAGAATAAGTGGTATAAGTAATGCGTTTCGTGTGGATGAATGAATGGCACAACTATTTGGTGGAAGAGTTTGTTTCAATCGGGAGTTTGTTCTAAAAATACCACTAATTTTGCAGAAGAGGAGTATAAGAGAGAGAATAGAGTGAAGAAAATTGAATATTAATTTGAAAAATGCTATGAATGGATGCGAAAGAACACATTTAGAAGTATTGAGTTTAGGCTATAAAAAGTAAACTAGCTACGTTGACTTAGAAGGTAAGTTTAATATGATTTGTACCTGAACACTGTTACCTGGAATACTGTCCAACTCTAGTACTGTTTTCATCCGAATAAACACTTTTTCAGTTCAATTTGTTTTCATATTTACAATCATTTGGTTTCCAATTAATTAACAATTTTCTGAATTCTGTTGAGATTTATCCTTATTTTGGTCTGAAGTTCAATACCTTCGTGCGGCCAATACCGGTGCGGAAGTACATTCTCATTGTTTATAGGTATGAGGCTATGGCTGAGTGGCTCTGATGTAGGAATAGATAATCACATCTCTTGGAAGAAATCTTTTTTTGGATTAAAATTCATATTTTTTATGGAAATGTTTTACTTATTTGAATAAGAAATAAATGAAATGAAAATATTTTTTTAGAAATTCATTGATTTTAATCGTTGTCTTAATTTTTTTAACATATTTTTCCGGATAATCCATCTCTCCTTCAATTATAACATTAAATTGAATGACAATTCTTATAATTATTGTTCTTATAATCAGAATTACATGCATTTTGACTCTCATTTATAAATTAATTATTTTTTTATATAAGTTTTTCTTATTTTAAATATAATTAGAGATATAATTAAATATATAAAAACAAACAAAAATAATTATTTTTTTAAACACTTTGGCCGAACAAAAGTTTCAAATATATTATGCATTTGTTTTGATCATAACTTTTTAAAATAAAATTAAAATAAAAAATTCATTTCAATCATAAAGTTTTGGCATTAATTCAATATATTTTTTCAGAATAGATGGACAGTTAGAAAGTAGTGGTGTTTTTGTATTATGTGTATGTGTTTAGAAAAAAATATTTCAAACATAAAACTTATGAATAAATGATATTATAATAAATTATAAGAAAGAAATAAAATTTTGGGCAAAACATATGATAAATGCAAAAAAAAGTTTTGTGTTTTCACTCAGAATATCATTATTTAATAAATGTATTTAGACTTATATAATATGTCTGTTTTGAATGCATGACATTTTCAATTCAAGATAAAAATTAAGAATAAATTGAGAAAAAGTATAATAAGAGATAACATAACATAAAATGCAAATTTAGGCTAAAATTTAAGGTAAGAATTATTTCGTTGCAATGATTGGGTGAGAAATATATTTTACAATGAATTTTATGCACAAAAAAGTTATTGCAAATTAAAATTGAATAATAATTTACAGCTTATTATAATATTATTGTAAATTTACATTTGTTTTCCATTTCTTTGGAAAGAGAGATAATTATGACATAGTTTTGAAATAATATTGTTTTGACACACAATTCGTAGTCCAATAATAACCGTAGATATCATAGGATATTAATAGAGAATATTCTTTACAACTATTTTAGAGCTTTTTATTACTTCTCTCTCTTAATTGGGTTTGTAATTGGGTTTGAATTATAGATAAGCTGTAAAACAATAGTTGTAATCAAATGGCAAAACAATATTTTTTCATTAATTTTATTTAAATTAATTATAATTATTAAAAAAATTCAAACAAACGAACAATCTTTACAAACAATTTTTTAAAAGTTTTTCCAAATTCTTGTTCCGCCCAGAGATCACATAAAAATTTCATTTATACATGTGATGTAAAATTGTGGCTTAAATTCAAATATTAAATAATTTGTATTATTTTTTTGTTCAATTTTTAAAAAATATTTCATATAATAAAAACAACTTATTTTCATAATAACAATAATTTTCATAATAATAGATAATTAATAAAAATTATAATTAGTTTTTGAGAAACACAACAAAAAATATGACAAAAATTGGGGAAAATATTAAAAATCTCTCATAACATGATAGATAGAGATCCGGATCTCTTTTTGATAGGGATGAGAGGCCAGGACAGTTTATTTTTCTTAATGTATTTCTGTGTTAGTCTGACTGCACTTCAAAAAGTCATTTCATAATATGTTTTATTCTTTCAATTGATTTAATCGATGACTTAAATGATTGAAAAATATTGATATATTTAAAGGTCAAGATTAGTCATAAAAGACTGAAAACATTTTTAGTTATATAACTATTGAATCTCTAATCGTTATCTATCTATTGATATATAAAATCTATAAAAACTAGACTAAATGTAAGATTTTTCTCAATCAAAAAAGGCTTAGAAAAACCTAAAGCTTTAGTAACAGTGAAAATAAAACTAATAATTAATTATTATTCTGAGAATTGTTTAAAAACTTTTAGCAAACTTCTTAAGATTGTTAATGATTTGTAATTAAACATTAATACAAATGACTAGCACTAAGAACTCGTATCCATTAATTGTATTGATAAGTAATTACATATATTTTGTTTGTAATAATTTTAATGTTAAATATGATAATATGAAATGAGACTGAAATGCCTAATAATAGATAATAAGTAATGGCATCTCAACTCTTCCATAATTATCAGCCATATCTCGTATCAACCCATTCACCAGTTCTATAACAAATTGCTTTCTATTATTATATTTTTTTCATATTTCATATAATAAACTTAATTATGTAATTAACAACACCAGCAAAAAATGTTTTTTTTTGTGCAATAAATTGTTCTCTCATCTCATCTGATGGTAAAAATGTTTTTGACACTAATTTCCAACTCTTAATAAGTCAATTAAAGCAAAGGCTCTTTAATAAGGATATGCATAGTTTGTTATACAGTATTAGAGAATATTCTTATTCTTATTAATGATTATTATTCTAATACTTCTTAATAGAAATTGTCTAACATTTTCCTACTCTATAATTGAATGAACTACTCTAACCTAATAAAACATTTTCTCTCAAAAATATTCATATCTATAAACTTTTTTTGGTCTATAAATTTTATTTTGCTTATAAATCTAGAAAATTGGCTCATCTTTTATGATAGTGTTGTTAAGTACAAAATGTTTTACAAAATAATATTAATATAGGCTATAAAATAGTTTATTATTATTACACACAAACTACTACTTGAGTACACCGTTCTGTGTCTTAAAATGCATTTTAAAATAGATGTCAATAATAATAATGATATTTAAAAACTTTTTATAATTAATAGATAATAATAATTAAAGAATATATTATTAAATATTAATTAAAACATAATTAATGGTTTGGCTCTGAAGTATTATTCGAATAATTATTAAATTGAATAATGTTTTGTGTAATGTATTGCATATCTCAGACATCAATAATTAAATGGCAATTGCATTGCACACACACTCTATGGCACCAATTCTAATGATAATGCATCTCTCCATAGTATACCTACACCAGAGAGGGGAACAAGAAAACCAAAAAAAGAAGAAGTCATATATTTGTGGCACAACTACTTATTTACGTATTTAAATACCGATATCACTAATAAAGTACGTTTTGATTTGATTTCTATGACTATTAGAGTATAACTACGTTTAATAACTAGTTTTATACAATTAATTACAAACATATTAAACACTAAAACAAACATTAAATACTAATATTAGAGAAAAAGACTATTTTATAGATACTATCGCTTATTAATAATATTCTATAAATTATGTTAATTTGCAACTCTAATATCAATAGTACGTATATATTGCTATTTTATACTAAATGTACAGTATACAATTATTGCTAGGAGAATTTTTCATTAATTCTAAGCATGCTAAGTATACGACATACGAAAGAAAGTAACGATTATTTTGAAAACTACTTTTGATTTTATTAAAAGGACGTAATATAGTTAGACTGAACAAACATCTGAACAAACAAACTGTAAGGAACTGTATGGTACGGAACACCTATGTTATGGTAGGGGCTATTAAATTGCATTTAAGTGACTCTTTTACCGTTCGCAACACTAATTGCTAGTAATTAAGTGAGAATTTATACTATTTGATAGACTTATACACTGTTAGAGCAGCTCTAATGTGAGTGACATCTACTTTTGTGACTTTTTTGACCAACTCTTGACCTTTCTCTTTGATAAACAGCCTTGCAATCCATAATTTACTTTTTGTGTGTATTTTGTTTCTATAAGTTTCGGTATTTGTCTAAAAGAATAAAATAGGATCACCTGTCAGACTCTGTCAGTCCATATAACCTGAGCATAACTGACCTTAACATAACTGACCTCAACATCTATGGGCAGTACGATATATAATTCGATGTACTGTTCAGTGGGAGTGAAAGAGAAACCAAATTATATGAAACAGAAACAAAAAATTATATATATTTTAGACATCTTTATCATTAAAATGAAGAGAATTCGTGTTTTTATTGGAAAAAATGTTATAACAAATTGTAAATTATTTTTTGTATTTTTTAAAATTAAAATAAAGAAAATAAAGATTTTTTTTCGTTTCTTTGCCTTTTATAGTACTCGACATAATTCGGTTGTATTGTATGTTAGGTTACGTTAATCTCGTATTCATTAAAGTGTAACTGATTTTATAAATGCAATAATTATTCACAACTGAATCACTCGATTCAATTCAGTCTATGATTCTGCTGTGAAATCAATTTTCAATGAAATTCCTTTGAATTTATATATATTTTCGTTGTTATGCTTTGCTTTTGCATTGTATCTATAGATTAAAGGATTCAATTAAAAAATTCCTCTAAATATTTGAACCAATTGTACGAAAATTATATTTATTGTCGACTTTTTTTTTCCATTCAGGCTATGGATAGACAATAATAAAGAGAATAATTCTCTTTCAGATAGAAATTTGTTCTTTAAATAAATCGATTTGTGTTTTTAGGTTTAGATAAATTGTTTTTAATTAATTAATGGATGGATTTGTTCATACGTTTCGTTCAAACAGAGAAAAAAAGAATTTATAATTCAATTAACAATCAATTCATTTATATATAATATTATATAATTTAAAATATAAATTAGTCATAAAATTCTTGAATGAATTAATGTATTCAATAAAAAGAGAGAAAATAGTGGAGAAAATTCTGTTATCATTATTTAGTTTTTTATATAAATTTTAAAATATAAGGCAATTATATTAAAAATGTGTGTCTTTTGTGATTAAAAATGTATTAATTAAAGAAAAAGTATTATTAAAACAAAAAAATGTTTTTCAAAATTATTAAAATTGAGAATAAATGCAACAAAAATTTTATTATAGCTCTTATTATAGTCCTGTGAATGACTAGTCTTGTGTAATGTGTCGGATATAGAGAAGGCTTGTGTCAATAGATATAATGAAAACTTGACTTTTAATGCCAAAAGAGTTTAGAGAAAAAAGTCGTTCAATGAAACCAAACTTGGATTTAGAGAAGAATTGAATTGAATTTGCATTTTGTATGTTATGTTGACTTTTACTTATAGTTTAATTAATTTGATTCTTAATATGAAAATCGCCATCAAATCAATTGTCTGATCAGATTATTGCTGGACTTTTCTGTTTCATTAATGTTTGTATTTTCTGAAGATGACAGTCATGTGTGAGGTGTGAGTGAGTGAGTGCCCCAACAACTCGATAGCAGTTCAGTGTTTGGCGACAGTATTCTCTCAAATAACAAACCCTTACATAAGGGGGGAAACAATTGAGTGGTTTTGTATATAATATACTATAGTATATATTGTCTTGCTCAGTTTTGTTGTGATATATCAGTTAATTTGTTATATAAGAGTAATAAATAGCTTATAATTTATATATCAAAGTCTTATATTATATTTTGTTTAAAACTCATTAACCTATTAAATATATAATTAATATATAGGTATATAAAGATCTAAAGTTTTTTTTATATTAAATATATATATAAATAGAAATATATTTTAATTATAAATAATATTACTCTTAAAATATGAAAAAAATAAAAATTAATTCTTATATATAAATAAATTGTTTGTATATTTATAATGTCTCAGAGCTGCTGTAGAGCATGCATATTGTTGAACAGTGAGGTTTGGTCCAATGGTATGCAGATGCCTTGTAACTGATTCAAATTCATACCTGCAAATGGATAGCCGAAACCAGGATAACCGGGGTAACCGCCTCGACCGGCGTAGCTCGCATACGCTGCTGGAAAGCCTACAAACAAAGCATAGCATAAATAAGTATAATTTAGACTACTTATGTTTTGTCCCAGTTCCTATTTCTATGCAATTGTGCCTATGTGAATGTTTAGAAGTGAGCAAGTTTGTTTGACAATTCATGATTACTAACATAAGATAATTATTATTTTTGCAATTCTTTTCTGACTTATATTTTCATATTATTGTAATCTATTTCAGTTCAATCGGTTTTCAGTTTTATTGCTTCTTCTGCTTGTGTTTTGACAATAGACTAATGAGATGAACGCGTAGTATAGTATAGCTATTGATATATTGGTATTAAAATTGTCTGTTTTGTCGTCGGTATTGTCGCTTAAGTTTTATATTCTGTTATTTATGCCAACAATCATAACAATTGTATTCGAGGCGAGAGTCGAGTTCTGTTCTGTTCTCTGCATCTGTTATACTGTTTCGCATACATAAAAATCCTTAAGCAATGCACTCATAGGATCAATAAATTGAATTTCTTTGGCCTAATAATCGATAATAACAAAAGTCTCTCCGATTATATTCACGACAACAGAACATAAGAGTAGAATATTCTGCAGAAAAACTCTGTTGTTATACACACTTAGAGAGTGGAGAATAAACTAACTTTATATCATATCGATTGACAAAATTGCAGATCAATACTAAATATATTAATCATATTTCTCCTAATAGTATAGAATTGGTTATAAAAATAACTTTAATGATAAACAATTTTTTTTCTTTTAAAACAATTATTTTCTGTTTTAAGATATATTAGATTTCTAAGTGTTTCTCAATGTATACATGCAATGAATAGATAATATTTGTTTTCAATTAAATTTTCACTTTTAAATCATTTGCCTTACCGTCAGTTAGTGCTCCTAATGGCCAAACTAAATCTGTCGGATCAGGATTTGGAAAAAATTACAAAAAATTGTGTTAAAAATATTGAAAAATAATTTTTTTCTCTCAGAAACAACTTTTAGATAAAAGCAAAGAAAATGCTTAGAAAACAAAATCGATTTCTCTTATATTTGTATATATTTTTTGTGACCTATTATACGAAAAAGTATTGATAACGTAGTTAAGCGTAAATATAGTGAATATTTGTGAATATATTTATAGTTAACAAGCATTTGATGGTTACCATAAGCGCCTCTGCCCGCTCCCCTTCCTCTTCCAACATTGTTAGGCATCATCACTTCTTTGGGCTGAGCTTTTTTGCATTCAACCTAAACAAACAGAAAAGTATTTTTTGTGTTGTCGTTCATATCCATCAATATATCGATTGCGATCAATGCAGTGAAGTATAACCATTAGGTTTAAGCAACGGATATGTTGTTGTGATTCCAAAGCATATGATTTTGTAGAACCAGAAGATTTTGTTTCCAACCATAACAATGAATATGACAATAGAGTCGATGAAAATTTAGAGAAAAAGAAAAACAGTTCTGATTAGCAAAAAGTGTGTTTGCATTCAAACAAAGTATAAAATAGTCGTTAATTCATATGAATACCAAAATTATTGAAAGCAATAAATTGAAGCCTAAAGTGAATTCACTGTAAAACTTAACTTTCGGATACATCAGAGATAAAGAAAAGGATGAAATAAAGAGTATATAAAAGTGGGCTAAAAGTGAATAGAGTCTGGTTTGAAGGAGCTTAAGGCCCTCTCGATCGGGTCCGCCTCAATCGATTGGGGAAGTTATCAATCAGAAGAGTTTTAGAGTGAAACACAACTAAAAGCCAGCGAAAACACTGCGGACTCATTTGTCTGGCCCTCTAATCGCTCAATATATATAGGATTAGTGAATAGGGATAAGAAAATGACAAATCGAGTACAAATTTTAATCTAATTTATTGCTTATATAACTTTGGACTCATTTTTCTAACAATTGATATACAATTTATTCAATAAATAATTACTAACAAAGTTATGCAATAGAGTAGAGAATAAGAGAATTTTATCAATACTTGAGTTTATAAAAGATTGGCTCGTATTTCACTGTACAGTATTGAGGGTAAGATATAGTTTTGCAATGTCTTAAGTGCCGTATAAACTGTATTTTATTGATCACATCATTTCTAGTTTACTATTCTATTCTCTCTGTTCGTATTGAACACAAAAGTGAGCGAAAACTTAAACATCTTCTACAGACAAAAGAGTATAGAATTCTAAGCAACAAAAAAAAGCGGTTTTGCTATGAATTAAAATTAACTCAAACTCTCACAGAATTTTTGTCGTAGACTCAGAATTGAAGGCAAACGAGAATCAAGTGCACAGACATTGATATAAGAATAAGATACAGTGCGGCCGAGACAACAAAGCGCTGGTAAGGATAACAGTGCAAAGAATACAGTGATTTCTGGGCAAAAGAAAGCAAAAAAATTCTGAAGCAGTGATTGATTTGGTTCACACAATTAACTCAATACCGCAAATGTAAATATAAATAGAGGAACAGTTAGAGTGAAAGAGAGGCACAGAGAGTATAAGTAAGGATTTATCCATTTTTTGCTATAGGGCACAGGCAGTCACTATAATCTATCTTCGTTACTCTTATTTAACAGAGATTTTTTGCCTTAACTTTTATACTATAACTCTTATATATCTATACTTAAGTTCAGTTTAGTTTCAGATTTTTTTCTATCTTTTTTTCGTTGACTTCAATGGCGGAGAAATCTGTTCCTTAAGAGAAAACAATTCGGATAATACAAGAGTAACACAATTGAGGCACAGATAGAGTGAGGCAAAAGGGAAGGCAAAAAATTTATGATAAATTGTGTTTAATATGTTATATACTGTAGTTGTTATATATTATATGATAGACCTGTGCTCTACTGGCGCGCACAGTAAGCAGAAAAAATTGGATTTTCACTCTTAAATTGGAAAATGGTTTTAATGAAGCAGAAAATAATTGGATTAAATTAAATGTTAAATTCAAGTAAAAAAATTAAGAATTTTTCTCTATATATAAATTGTTTCCAAAAGAAACACAATTTTCTTATCCATTAGTTTTCTAATTCTCTTAAAACGAAATACAAGAAAAAAATGAAATGTTTTTCACATTACTTACCATTTTATTATTAATTTCATGGAAGTGTATTTCGCATACTTTATCGACTACATCCTCGCTCTCGAATGTGACAAAACCAAAACCTATTCAATGAGAATAATAGAAATTTATGTTTAGTTTTCCAGAAATGAAAATAATTTTTATTCTATAAGAAAATGTTCGGAAAGAAAATGAAACCAAAATTAATTAATCACAACTATAGCAGTAAATTTCTGCAAGCGCATTGCTGCGCAATTCTAATGCAGAGCTCCCCTTAGCTTCATCTTTAGACCAAGCTTAAAATTAAAGTGATAAAAATCAATAAATATAAACTACAATATTCTTATGAATTGTTTTTCAAACTGTTATTAATTGTATTAGAAATTTCATATGACATAGAAAATAGGAAATGGTGTCAATTAATAATTAATTTATATATTAGTGACAATTAAATGCGCGAAAAGTGTGTGAAGAGATATGTAGTGGAATAGGAGAGGGGATAATAGAGAATGAGAGTTAAGCTAATGTATTATCACCACAGGAAACACATTTGGCTTAGAGATGGTCTGAATGGGAGCTAATACTAGTATATAATATAATATTGGGTTATGCACTGCGAATATGTGATACATGAGAAGAGAGAGAGAAAGGGAGAGAACAGAGAGAATAGAAGCAAAAAATTGGCGCAAATTAGTGGAGACGAGAGGCGAGAGAGTGAGTGACGAAAAAAGAGTTGAATTGTTGGAGAGCTTAAGCCAACACTTAATTAAATGCGAGCGCTTTCGCCCTCAAAATCATCTCATCTGAACGATGACTACGATGACTATAAAAATGATGATCATCACCGCCAAAGAGGGCATAGGGATGAGGATCATTACGTTTTTACTATGTGTGTGCACACAATGCTGTGATCAATGTTTTTATACGTCATATACTTTTTGGCAAAGAATTGAATGAAAGAACCGATAGATAGACAAAGAGACGAACAGAAGAACTAAATGAAAGACAAAACTCATTCACAGCTCGATTCTTGACAGAAGGGTTGAACTGGATATACAGCTCATATTCAGAGAACATTTCTTTTCTCTATAGAATGGTTTAATTGAATCGACTTCTCCAGAGTTGACATCAAATGATACAAAAGAAGAAACGAATAGAGATATTGAGTAGAAATGGATTCAAGACAACTATTGATAACCCGGGTAACAAAAAACAGCCAAATTAATTGTTGCTAAACTGAATTTATTTATTTATCAAATATAGCACCTAGATCATCAATATGGGACTAAATCATCTGCACCTTTAGCTGAAGCAAAGTTATCAGATTTGTTGACAACCGTTGATAGAAAACATAGAATATTAGCAGAAATATAAAGATTTTCAAACAAACATTGAAACGTCACTCATATAGCGCTCAAAGCTTTTCTTGGCTTATATTATAATTTGATTAATTCAAAAAATAAATTCATTTTATTTACAGAAATCAATCTTTTTGTTTGTCTGTCAACAACACTATCGATTCGACTGCACTGTAATATACTGTAAACTCTGTATTCAATTAGAGGTTTCAAGAGTGTAGTCATTAAACAAAAGTTTTTTTTCTGAATATTCTCCAAAAATTGTGTTAAAAGCGGTTCAAAATCAATAAAATTATTTATTATATCCATAAGCTATGAAGGGATGGCTTATACTTTAGTACAGTATTGGCTTCAATGCGACTTTCAATTTGATTTGTGCCTCATTAATGTTCTTCGCCTTTACTTCACATATAAATTCCTCACATTTTGATTCATTCATCGATTCACTCATTCGTTCATTCATTTTATTTTATTCATTCATTCGCTGTGTTTAGTGAATACTTTAATTAAAGTTTTTCAATAATTGCTTCAATGCTTTCCTTGTGTTCAGATTTTTTTTTTGCTTTTCACTCACTCTATACACTACAGTGAAAGCAGAAAATGAAAAAATAGTAAGAAATAAATGGATCAAAGAATAAATAGATCGAAAGACTAAAAGTTTTTAAGAAAAAGATAAGTACAGAGAAAGAGTCAGAAGAAGAGTAACAAAAATCTATATTTAAAGCTAAGAAAAAGTTAAGTAATAGAGAAAAAATGATTCCACAAAATGAAAGTGAAAATAAAATGATTGCGAGAATAATATCTGCGAAATCTCACTGAACAGTACAGAACAGTACAGAACAGTATTGTCTATAAAAGAGAAATCGGAATCAAAATAGAGATTGAAATATTGAGAGGGAAAGGGAGAGGAAAGAGATAGGAATAAAAATAGGGCATCGCCTCAATAGACTCAAATGCTGTCAATTTTCGTCCCCATTCGGACTCTTAGGTGCGTTTGGAGTCAAAATGATTGTTACCATAGATTCAGTTATAGAAACGCATTCTTTATTCACTTCAGAGGCTCTGAAAACCACTTTTTCTGTTTGTAAATCAGTTTAGCAGCGATTCAGGTCTGGACTGACATAAATTGTCTCATATATATCTGAATTAATCGATTGAAATCAGTATTTGTGTCATAAACGATGTGGAGCTCATTTAAAAAAGAAACAGTATACTTTCTTGCAATACACATGAATGCATTGAAAAATAATTGCCATTTTTAATAGAAGTATTGCAATGAAGTGTCCTTTAAGTGATCAATGTTTGAATACATGTTTATTGGATTTCTAGGCATACAATCAAAAGTCGATTCAGTTCTTTAAATAAGTAAAACACTTTTAGACTGTATTTTGAGTTTAAAATATACTTTAAACTAAAGATAAGTCAAACACAAACGAAAATATAGAGCTATTGATTAGATGTTAAACTTTTTCATTCATTGTATTGTAAATGAAAAAACTGGTGAATAAAATGGATGAAAGAGAAGAAAATAAAAGACAATAAAAGAAGTTTTTTTTCAAAAGAAAATAAGTTTGAGATTAGAAATCAAGATTTGAATTGGCATTCGAGTCAATCGTAAGCATTGTATTACTAAAGTATAGCTATCTCTGCAACACCTCTGCAACAGAGCTGACAAAGAATGAACTGTAAGTAAAAAATAGAATAAATACTGAAATAAAATAGAGAGAGAAGTGTATAGAAAAATGATATGTGAATGCGATTGAGCGCCACATTCATGACTCGTCTCTCTTTCATGAATCTCTATGTGCTCTCTGACTGTCAAACGGATAGCTGTTTGGATGACCGACTGCGAGATCAGATGAAAATTGGAAGAGAAAATGCGAATGTTTTCCAATAGACAGGCAGTGAATGGAAGCAGAAAATGGATTACAATTGAGAAGAAGAGAGAAAATAAATCTATTCATTCAATAGTCAGTATAAGTGAGTTTGTATTGCAAAAAGAGATCGAAACGAATGCGAGAGAGAGAGAGAGAGAGAGAGAGAGAGAGAGAGAGAGAGAGAGAGAGAGAGAGAATATTGTGTTCACTTAAATGCTGTTCTGCTCATTGCAGTCGATGGTTAGGCACTAAAGACGGATCAATCGATTTGAAACAAATGTAAAACAAAGAATAAATACAAAGCAATTCTATAACTTATATTGATATCAATGTAGTCTCAATGAAATGAACAGGGTTTCACTGAAATTAATCAATGAAATTGCTAACTTAACCTAAGCTTAAGGGTATACAGTACTGCTGTAATACTATGGTAGGGCAAATTGGAATTTTTATTTCCGACATAGGATTGTGTTTATGCCTACATTTGTAAATAAAATGAATATTTTTCTGGACATAAATCTAATTCCATTGAATGAAAGTTATTATGATTTCAGTACAAATGGATTGTTTGTCTGATTTTTTGTTATTCTGAATAACAGAACTGTCTGTCTGTCACTACAAATACTACAAATATGTATTCACATCTAAACGTCACGACTGACTCATGAATATGGCATCTGTTCTCATATGATGTACAGCATTGCTGAAGACATTTGTGACCGAATTGAATGCAAATTAATAGCAAAATACAAAGCGATGCACACAATGCACACAATGCACACATTCTCTATTAAACTGTAATTTGAATTCTGCTTACGTTTACACTCAACTAATTAATTAGTTTAAAGTATTGGCCATAAAATGTGTTACTTTTCTTCTCTCTATTTATTTATAAATTTTCTAATAAAGAGAAAGTAAGCGAAGGAATGCTATAATGGATTCGATACTCAAAACAAGGAAAAAATAGGGAATGAATGGATGGATATGTCTATATAGGGTCGCAGTAGTTAATTGATGGAAAGGCAGCTCCGATACCAGTCGATAATGTCTTTCTTCCAGTCCAATGAATCGAATTAAAACAGAAAATAAAGCTCTGGAGAAAAGGCCACCAAAAGAAAGATGGCGTCAACTGATGGTTAATGTGGAACAGGAGTTACGCCATATCACCAAACGGTTCAATAGATAATGGTTTTAATGATTGCTCGAAAATAAATTAGTTTAGAAGAAAGAAAAGATAATTCTCTGCTTTAATAGCTTTTCAATTCAAAGTCTAAACTTTGTTCAAAACTATTCGCTTTCTATAAAATAAATCTATTTTTCGCTGATTTAAAGAAGAAATTAATGCAATTCTTAAATATTTTTAATTAGATTTCTTGATATTTCTTATTTGTTTTTATCTAATTTTTTAGTTTAGTATTATTTGAATTTGATTTAGGCGTAGATAAGTTTAATTTAAGATAAGATTAGCGAATGTTAATCGGGTTAATAGTTTGTCACAATTTTTTCATATTCTTATCGATCATTGGTTTGTATTTTATTCGCGTATAAAGTATTTCAATCAATCTCTGTATGTATTTCCTGAGAATAAGATCGAAAATTAAATTCAATGCTTGACATGAATTTTGAATTTATATGAAAACTAATCTTTTTATGTCTTTCCGAAACTGAGAGATGAAATCAGAAATTCTTTCGCGAATTTTAATAATTGATTTTTTATGTTAATTCAAGTATAAAAATATTTATGAATGATTTCATACGCGAAGTATAAAAAAAGTTTTATAAATAATATAATATTTTTTGCTTTAAATAATGGAAAATCGATAATAAGTTATGAAATAAATATCAAAATTAAAGGATTTTTTGAATTAGTTTTGTTTTAACTCAAATATAAATACAATTGATTGCAATGAAAAGCCTAACAAATAATTCAATGCAATATTCAATAATAAGAATCGGATTCTTCGGTATATTTCTCATTCTTATGGATCATTACATGGAATACATTTGCGATACGATCTCTCGCTTGGAATCAGAGAATCGATTTATTGTTGCAAAAAATATATGAAAAAAAAGTATATATTTTAGCGAAAAATTCGACTTTTGGTGCGTAAGAATTGATCTAAACTTCAAATGAGAAATGAGAAAAATTTTCTTACAAACAGAAAAACGAACCAATTTTTGCGAATCGGTTTTGAAAAGAAAGGAAAATCTCTTTGTTTTCTGTTTTCGATCGCAATTATTATATCATTTTCTAACCACTGGTGTATTGACGACAGAGAGTGACAAAAATATATGAAACCATTAGAACAGAACCGAAAGTCTAATAAATTCGCTCAAAAATTGAATTAATTCGGGTTAAAAAACAGCCAGAAAAGACCAAGGATAAGCAAGGTTCAAACCTAGCAGTCTAACGTCACTGTTTTAAGATAATTTAGCTGGTTGAATCATATTTTTGGGAATTATTCTCATAGACCCAGCACACATACCATGTTGAAACTTAGATCTCAGCTTATTTTTAAGGCTGACTACCTCTTTGAGTGATCTGCTGCTGCCCCCTTGCACATCTTAACAAACAAATAATAGGAAAAAGTTTTATATAGAGTGACTGATGGCGAGAGAGAGAGAGAGAGAGAGAGAGAGAGAGAGAGAGAGAGAGAGAGAGAGAGCATAAAGAACTGAAAGCGAAAAAAAATATAATCCGAAAAGTTTCAGTTGAATAAAGTTTTTCTTTATTTTTTTCATTCCTATTGTGTACTGATATTTACAAACGAAAGGCCAATAAAGTGTCTGAAAAATCGCTGAATTTATATTGATTTCTAATCAATCTTATATCCTATAACTGACCAAAAATTTTTTTCATTTGAATTCTTTTAGAGTTCACTCAAGAAAGTTGTTGTGAGTAACGGATCAGTTATGCCATTGACATACAAAAGAGAGATTTGTGGTCGCATTAGAAAAAATTGCCTACAATTCAGAATATTCAGTCAATACATGTATTTTGGAGAGAAATAATACAAAGTTTTTATTATATAATAGATTTTGGAAAAAAATAAAAATAAAAACAATGAAAAAAATTCTTATTGAAAGTCAAATTCAGTCGAAATCATATATCAATTATAAATTAATAATGAAATAACAATAGACCAAATGTTTCCAACATTAATGTCAGAGTCTGTGCACCCCAGGAGTATATCCAGTATATATAGTGAAAATTCTCTAAAGAAATATTCAGTCTGTGTATGATTTTGATAAAAAACAAAACAAAATATATTTCACTTTTTATTGTATAGAAAGTGTGAAAAATTGAATGATTGGTAGAGAGAGAAAAAAATTCAATAAATAATAAATATAGAAAAGAGTGGACTTTTATATCTGGGCCAACACACACATACTCACACATAATATACAATAGAGAATATGGTATTGATTTTGACAATTGCAACAAAAATAGTGTATATATTGTGTAAAATGAAATAAAAAAATAAAACGAATATATCGTAATATATTTGCTATATTTTACACTCAAAATAGGAGAAAAACTACTTCTCTTTTGGGAATATTTTTGCCCTATGTTTGGGAACAATATTTCTGTTGGCGTTCAAAGTGTTCGCACAATAAAGTATAGAAGAAGAGAGTCATAAAGAAATGTTTTTCGGTTATATGTCTTCAAAATAAAGACATATAAAATAGATATATATATAGACAGAGAGATAGAGATAGAGTAAAGTTGTGTTTGCAGTGAAGGAATACTTTGTTATTTTTTATTTTAGTGTTGCTTTAGAGCTGCGAATATATTTTGTCAAATCAGTACAGATCACTGGCATCACCATAAATATGATCATAAATAGCACTTAAACTGCTTTGCAATAAAAATTTTGTGGCACTCTTTGTGTGCTGTTCGACATCATTATTATGGCTCATATTATGGCACAGACTATGCTTTACTGCACAAACTTATACGCCTAAACAAACGGCCTGGACTCTTTTCAAACTATCCATTCAAGTTAGTCAAGTGCTCTCGCAATTCACTTCAAAATTTTTTATTTTTTAAAAATATATTTTAGGGTTTTTTTATAAATCGTACGAAACTTTTTGCCACTTCTTCTAAAAAAGATTATTTAAAAGATAAAACTAAACAAACAATTGGGAACTATTTGTAAGTTATTTTCAAATATATTGAGTTTGAGTTTGTTTTCTATACAATTATATTGCTTTCGCAGTCAAAAAATTTGCCTGATATTAAAATCGAAGAAGAAGTCAAACATTTGCAGACAATTGGCTAAAATTGAGCTCAAAATTCGTATTGAGTTTTGAATTCATTATTTTTTGCCAAAAAAAAATCGAAACTCTGTTTATTTAATCTGTAATTAATAGTAAACAAATTGAATCAAAACAAGTATTTCAATAACCGGTACATTTAGTAAAACAAAATATAACAGAATCTTGTATTTCATGTTTTCCTTTTATACAGAATATTCTGACAAATACTGTATAAGAAAATAATATTCTTCTGAAAGCAAATTAAATAAATGATTGAATCTTACATTTATCTTGAGTTTAGACTCAGAAAATGGAAAAACAAAATATAAGTATAAAAAAGTGAGAAAACTGTCATAGATTATAAGGCACTGTAAGACGTGGACATATCTGTCGACACACACACAAAATGCTAAGACCCGAGAGCTGTATATTCTGTATAGTATTCTGATTCGACTATCAGTCGAGTACTGGTAGTGTATATTGTGTAACAATAGTGTTAATAGTGTTGGTCCAGTAGTCGTCACTATCTTAATCCCCTCCGGGCTCTCCAAATATTAAGGAAGCATTAAAGTCAGACTTTGGATAAAAGGCATGCTATGGCTGGAAGAGAGGGACTGATAGGGAGGGTAAGTGACGAATGTAAAGAAATATTTGAGAACTGACTGCCAAAACCAAATACAAAAGTCGCGTAAAAAGCGGATGACTTTAGCGAATGGAGAAGAAGAATAAGTGGAAGAAGTGTTGTATCAATAGAGATAAATATATGAACTTTTGAATTGAAATTCTCAAATGATTTGACTGAAAAAAATTGTTGACACAGAAGAAAAACAGTTCTTAAAAATGATTTATAAAAAACGTTATTTTCAGTACAGAAATCGGTCAAAGAATTGTGAAAGAGATTGAGTGCCAAAGAAAAAGACTAAATATATATAAGAAATATATAAAATGTTGTAAAACTCGAAATGTTTTTTATATATATTTATTTGGAGTGACTTTCGATAATAGAGAAGTAGTTTTTGTGCTCTTCTCTGATAAAGATTAAGACTCGCAGAGTATATAACGATTTGGTGGGGAATCGGAACCAAAGTGGCGATGTATCAGAAAATACAAGCCAGAAGTGTGCCATCAATCGCAATGAACTGAGCGCTCAGAGTCACTGTCAACCAAATGATTTTCTCTTTATTTCGCTCTCTCTTTACTCCCTTTCCTCGCACTCTATATCACTCTTAACGCTCTCAAAAGTCTCGCTGGGATTTCCATTCTCGGGGTCTCTAAGCTATAGACACACAAGAAGTTATGTGCCATTTATGCCCGACTAATGTCCAATCTATTGACACAAAGAGCGTCATCTATTTGTGGACGAACACAGATAATGGTAGCGGAGGTAGAGTTTACTCCAGAATATACACAGAAATTCTGTGTCAATACCTGTATATACAGTATTACAGAAAATATATCTTAAATTCAGTTAAACTGTAACCGAATCGCAGATACAGTATATACTAAAACAAGTCATAAATTAATTGTATGTCAAAAGTCAAAGCATTTCTCCGATTCTTATGTGTAATATACAAGTGATTGAAGAAAAAATAGATTCGAAATAATTATATTTTTTCGGATATTCTTTGAGATTATATATCATTCTATAGTAGATATGATTTCCGAATTCCCTTTGGAGATACCAGTGATCATCAAACACATACACAAAGGCATTACAGGCGCAGATCACAGAGCCATCAACTGAGTTATCATCAATCGATATTTGTGCAATCATGCCATCTCTCCAATTCCTTTCTCATGCCTTTCCTTTCCTCTTCTGGTTCTTCCCTTCTCTTCATTAAATAACGAAAGAGAGAGCAAGAATAGTAAAGATAACCATGGTAAGAAATGCAGAAATATATTGAAACAAACTAATAGATTTAAATCGGCAAATTAAGTTATATTTTAGGAAGGTAATTCGCATGATCTACCAGGGTAATTTAAAGATTTTAAAGTTTGACACAAACATTCAACTAAAAGTGAATTAAAGAAAATTAAGATCTTTTGAGAATTGTTTGTAAACCTAAAGAATATTATGAATCGATTCATAACTTATTATTCAATTGAATACGGATTTGAAGCTAATTATGAGCTGATATTAATGTTAAGCATTCGTATGCATTGGTCTGATTGTATTGGCTGTGCATTCGATCAAATCGATGAAAACATTAATATGTTTGAGAGGAATAAAGCAAAAAAAGGTTTTGCGCTTATTATCTGACATTTACTCTTTTGGACGTAAATTAATTATCTCATACATGACATAAGATAGAGAGTGCACTGGTATTGGTATCGCCTGACCAGAAGTGATGATCAAAATGAAAGTGAAAAGAAATAGCATATAAGCAAAAGAGTGCACAAAACGGTTAACGACAATAAATGAGTCCAACACTAAACAATAGCAGAGCACTGGCATCACAGGCCAAAGTAGACGAGTAGAGGCTGTGCTCTCTCTTTCCCTACACAACTGGAGTTCTACTCAATTCTACTGTAGGCTCATATGTGAGAGCTATTGATCGGAATGGCTGGCAATGGATCTGAAAAAGTTTTTATGCAATAAATCGCATACAAAACGCATAACAAATAAGATTTAAATTAATTTCTTTGAAAACAAATACAAACAGAAAATAGTTTCTGACGCAAAAACAGTCTCTTTTATATTTAACTAATCTATTTTATGCTCCTAGCTTATTTTTATTGATTTCAATTGAGTAACATGATGAATTTAGATTGCTTAAATATTTTATGCACTTTTATTAATTGGTTTTTTCCGCTGAAATGGTGTTTAAATTTGAATTTAAATTAAACCAATTATTCTATGTATTCGATGAGTGCATAAAATTTTATACAAATATTTTAATAGCAATTATTCAAAATCATAATTAGTTCAAAAAAATTAATGTACTTTCGATTCCGGGTGTGTCCACAAACAGACACTGATTAGATTAAACAAGTTTTTTGTTCAGATTCTGATTTGTTGATATCAGAGCCAATGATGACCACACCTGTGCTCTAAGGAATCTGTTTATGAATACGATTCTTATTAGTGCTGAAACACTTGTCATCAGAGAAATACAATTTTCACAACTTT
Source organism: Eueremaeus valkanovi (assembly GCA_034693305.1). Taxonomy (NCBI): domain Eukaryota; kingdom Metazoa; phylum Arthropoda; class Arachnida; order Sarcoptiformes; family Eremaeidae; genus Eueremaeus; species Eueremaeus valkanovi. Next base: position 24,294 of record JAQIWA010000692.1, read on the forward strand.
TATAACAATATTATTCTATTGAATAAATTAATGAATGAGAAAATCATATCAATTATTAAACATAAACTTCAATCAAAATAATTCTCTTTTATATTCTTATAGAATATTCTGTATATTAAAAGGCGAAAAAAAGTTATTTTGATTTTAATAATACTGTAATTATAAATATCTAATCGTCGTTACAAAAAATAAAAATTATTTACATCACAACTAATGGTATTTAATATTATAAAAGTTTGTGTTTGTGTCAAAAGGTTAAGTCATTAGAACTTAATTTGATTTTTGTTGAGAAACGAGTTTTTTATTTAAGTTATTTATTCACAAACTTTTTTCTCGTTTTATTTATTTATTTCCTATGTTTAGTAAATCACTATTAGTTAGTTTTGAGCCATTTATTTGAATTAAACATAAGGTTCAGAAGTAAAGGGAAAATCTGTTTAAAGAAAATAAAAATAACAGCAAATTGTAAACTAAGAGAAGAAATAAAGAATTATATAAATTCAGAATAACGTTGAAAGCAATTCAGATAATTATTTGAGAAGACATTCGCATCTAATCTAATAAGGAATACACAAAAAAATATTATTTTCTAAAGAAAGTGAAAAATATATAAATTTTATAAATACTAAAGAATTCAAAATTCTTTAAGCGAATCGTTGTATTCGTTGTATTCTTTTTTCTTCCCTATTATACACATAAGAAAAGGCGTTTTAAAGAAAAAAATTGTCTAAAAAATTATAGTAAAAATATATATAAATTACTATTTGTTCGTAAGTGTTAACAAAGTTGATGACAAAGGAAATTGAAAATATTCAATAGAAAAGCGAATAATAAAGTATAGTTTGAGTTAAGATAAACATAAGAAAAAATATATACATGTAATCGATTCACTCGTTTATATATTAAGTGAAGAAAACATTGAATTGATATAATTTACAAATAAAGTTAAAATTTGTTTTATATAAAAGCGTGAAAAATGAAAAACATATTCTCTGGTGAATGAACACCAAAAATATTTTTGTACGAAACAAATACAGTGAGAATCTCTGTAATATTCACTGAGAAAGTTCAGTCAAACGACTCAACTCATACATAAAATTGTTTGTAAAGATTGTATAGTTTTTTCATTATAATTGTTAGCAAAAGGCTATATATTTGTTGTGTATATCTATTATTCACTGCTTATATATTGAGATATTTGTGTGAATATTCTTAAAAAGAAAAGTTGAGTCAATGACAGTTAAAATATTTTTTGTTAAAAATAATATTGAATGCAAAGAAAGGAAGAAAATATGAAAATTTTGTGTTATATAAAAGACATTGACAACAAAGTAATGGTAAGTCTTGCGAAAATAAAAACTATATTTCTATTTGTTATATATTAAATGTCAGTTTAGATGCTTTGCTTCAGAACTTCAGATAAGAGTGAAATAAAAGGAAAAGTTTTTGCATATATTGAGTAAAAATTGAAAGAATATGTAATAATGGAGTAAAAGAGTGCAGAATATTTCGATGAAACTATTTTCCAGGTTTAGACAATTTGGCCATTAATTTAAGTATATAGTAATGAATTTCTAAACAGATTTGTCCCAGTTCTAATATATGTTGACATTGGTTAAAAATTATTTGCCCAACACTTTATGAAAATGATAAACAACGTTTGCGTTGAAAACCATTATTCTTATCAATAGTCAGACTAATTAACACTTAAAAACTTATAGATTAGTTAAGTATGTAATTAAGAAAGTGATTAATTCGTGAGAAAATCAAATACAGAACAAAAATATATCTAAACTATTCGGATAACTATAACTATAACTAATTCTAATTACTTTCTCAATTAGCAGATAATGCTTTTAAGTGTCTCCGAGCTATCAATAATATTAATATTTTTATCATTACTTCAATTCTGTTATATTAGATAATTCTGAAAGTAATGCGTGTTTTCTGTGAGTCATTTTCTGATGGAATCCATGAGAAGATTCGAATTTTCAGAAAATTTTTTTAATAGCCATTCGAAGGACTAGTTATTAGACATTAAATTTTTCAATTCAAAAGTTAAGTCAATTATCAATCAAAGAATTGGTGACCACAAACGGGATAAGACCCATATTGGACATATTGTGCTATTCGAGTTTCACCATGGTAGTTCGGCAGCCGAAGCTACCCGAACCAATTCTGATGTACACCCCGGTACTATAAGTGATAGTCAATACAGGTGATGGGTTTAAAAATTTTAATCCGCAATTCTTAATCTCGAAGAAGAGCCTCGAAATGGACATCCCTAAAACGGGGAC
>JAQIWA010000693.1:0-26587 GCA_034693305.1 Eueremaeus valkanovi
GAGTTTTGAGCCAAAAGTCGGCCATTTTACCCCCTCCTATACCCCCCCTGACTCGGCCGAGCTTGCACATCTCTAGTGTTTATGTGAACGCAAACAACAGCGCAAACATGTTTTTAGTTGTATTTGACTGCAGAGAGCGTACTATAAATTATAAGATAATACCAAAGCATATAATTTTAGGCATAAAATATTTTTGAGCTACTGCTCCACAACAATAGAAACTATATCTCTATGCAAATGGTCTATAATATCGTTCTTATGAGACGACTTAATTCTAAGGCTATATTAGACTATCGGCGAAAAAAACTAATTTTATTTAAATATTATTCTGAAAATCAATTTCTTTATGTGAATAGCTTTTGTGAAATGTGTGTTCACTAGAATTGCAATACAGTATGTTGTGGTCAGCCATGGGTCAGACAGAGAGCACAATTGCAATGCAAAAATACTTTAATTTATTAGTTATATGCACTGCACATATGGCAGATATAATCGCATATTAGATATTAATATTAATGTCTTATATTCTATATGTGAATATATAACAAATAATTGAGCCAGAACACGTTTTAATTGTTTGCGAACAATCTTTTGTTTCGAAAAAATGACTATTATTTGTGTTTTAAATGTGAAAAATAGATGCATTAATTCATATGACATAAGGTATTGCAATGTTTGCAACTGTCGAGTGAACTGTCTATGATATTAAATATGATTATAATATAGCGAATGAATGAACTGATGTTCAATTCGTTTTTCTGTGGGAAATGCGAACAATCGGTTCTCCCATCAAATGCAAAGATAATGAAAAATAATTTGGATTTGCAATTGACGCGAGACATGCATAAGGAATATAAAGGATGGAAATGTATGGGAATCTGGATGTAGTACAGAGTAGATGAGAAACAAAATAGTTATGCATTTTATTATATTAAGCAATATATCTAATCGATAGCTGAGTATCGAAGCGTGCCGTTCAAATGGGACCTATTTTTATGACGGAATCCCCTCAGACAGAGCCCCGATTTAGCTGAGCTGAGCTGTACTGAGTAGAGTAGAGTAGAGTAGAGTAGAGTTGGGGCGACCGATACGCGGCACGCGCTAGCTCTGCACTGGTAGTGTTGGCGACCATCTGTTGCTTCTCCCACGCATGCAATTCTATTGTAGTGTTCAAACATTCAAAGACTGCAGAGTCGGCTGAGTCGGGAAATTTCAATAGAGAGACACGTTTTAGAGTACGAGTCTATCCTATGCTATGAAACGAACGAATAAATGAATGAATGAATGAATGAACGAATAAAACGTAAATATTCTTTATGTCATATGAATTATGGTTTCGCAATCAGAGAAAGATCTGAAAACAAGATATTCCAGAGAATATGAGTTATGAACCCAAGAAGTCGTTGAAGAAAATAAATAATTTCTTTTTTCGTAATCTCTTATAATAAGAGTCGTATTAATTATATAAACGAAAAACGATTTAGATTTTAGAGATTAATAAAGTTTTCTTTAATAACAAATTAAATCATGAATTATAACGAAAGCAGACTTTGAACTTAGAATACAGACTAATATCGAAAATAACTTATTATATTATATCTAATAATAATATTATATCTAAACCTTAGTTCGAGGGAAAAGTCAAGTGACTAACGGGATAGGAGGAAACAGTGCCAGAGCAGTGCCCGAACAGTGTGCCAGGACGCATTTAGTAAAATAATGTCTGAATGCCTGATTGAGTCGGCACAGACCGGATATTCCTCGTTCTACAGGTGTTGTTACTCCCAAATACACTATACATATAATACATATTTACAATATATACTGAATTTGCAAAATAAGGAGAAATAAATAAACCTTTTTATAAATGAATGCAACCAATGGACAAATGGACCTCGACTTACAATGACAACAAATAATCGATTGTTCCATTCAAACGGTTAGATTTGATTTATTCCTTATAAAAGTTAATATAAGTTTGCACTGAAATACTCATAAATAACAAAATATTCTTTCATATGACGGAGAAAATAGATGTTTCGAAACCAATACCAAAATATTGAACATTCGGATCATTGACATTGATTTGACGGAAATTGCAATCTTAATAAATAGACAATTATTGCTGTAAACGATTAAACTGAAATGAGCTTGGATATTGAATATACCTACCAATACAGTATAAATTGAATGTAATTGGAAAGATGTTAACAATGAAAATTGCAGTTGCTCATTATTTGATGTACGGTAGTCTTATTGTTTTGGTACTGGGTTTGGATTACTCTAAGCATTGTTTTGCATATAATATAATATAATAGTCTTATTTTATTTGAGTAGTGCTTACGACAGCTTTCGTTATACACAGAAAGAGAGAATTTAATGTCTCATAGAATTGAATTGATTTAGATGTTGGGCACAACTGGAGACTGAGTACACCGGACATTGCCCTTTCGCTATTTTCATGGATCAACTTATTTCAATGTCAACTGTGATGTCTGAGCCGAGCAGAGAGGAGAGGGAGGTAATCATAGAATGTATTTACTTTCTCTCTCTCTCTCCCTCTCTCTCCGATGCACTGTTTAATATGCGATCACATTCTAACGGTGCGTACGCTCTGAATACGGAGTTTACTTTCACTGCATATTTATACGAGATTTTGTTCGCATAAAAAGTATTGTAAGTATTGTACAGTTTTCAGTGCAATAACAGCAGACGTGTACTCGTCAGAGAAGGAGCTCTGCTTTCCCTTTCATAAAGCGATTGCAAACACAATTGTTGTCCCCAATGCTAACGTGTAAACTACAGTAACTGCAGGAACGCGTCCGACACGTGCATAGACTATGCACACTGTGCTCAGTCCTGGTCTGGTCTTGTGCTGCCTATGACTATGCCATTGGATTCCATTAGTTGTTGATTCGCCTAAATCTCGTTGAGTCGATGGCAGATGGCTTGCAATCAGAGAGGGTTTGTTAGTCAGTGAGAGGAGAGAGAGCGAGAGAGAGAGAGAGAGAGAGAGAGAGAGAGAGCGAGAGAGCGAGCGAGCGAGAGAGAGAGAGAGAGAGACTTAGCTGAGTCTACTCTAAGGCATATTTAGTGAGACCGTAGCCAACGATAAGGCTAGAGGTTAGATGAGGTTAAACAAGGTTACAAATGCTAATCAAGCGAATAGTTTTCTAATTTCGTAGATCTAATATAAAAATTCAAATTAATTTCCAAACTTTAATCAATAAATTTATTTGTAAATCAATTGCTTTTAGAGACCAATTGACCGAACAGTTGAGTTCAATGACACGAACCAAACCATAAATGTATTGCAAATCTGTATTCTTATGCAAATGTTGGCTCAAATAAAAGTGAAAGTCTTTTGCAATTCATTTGATTTTATTTATTTTGGCTTTAAATATACATTTGTTAACTCATTGCTTGAATTCCATATTTACCATCAGTACAGATATGGCGAACATTGCTTAGCCGATTGCCAGGGTCGATCTGAAATAATTTTATAGTTATATGATATTATATAACTTATATCCACTGAATTGCATGCTTTGAAATGCTTTGAAACTATTGGACTGGGTAGAATATGGCACTAGTGCTCGCAATGTTTCACAGTCTTGATGTTTCAAAAACAGATGGAAAGCCGAATGGAATCCCCTAAATGTTGCTTGCTCCCACTAAAACTTTATCTGAAATTATGGTTCATTTAATTAAAAACATTATTTTCTTTGTTTTACATTAATTTCTAAATTTATTTATTAATTAAATACTGAAATGTTTGAGAATTTCATGACTTTTCCAAAACATAATAAACTACTGTAAGTATAGACTGGGAATCAAATGTGTGTTTCACTCTGAGTAATACCTGTTACGTATTATTGATTTTTTATCTCTTTCGATGATTTTATATCAGTTTTGAATCAAATAATTTTTTAAATAAAAGTTTAATTATTTATTCTCAAAATTAATCTCAATTATTGTGTTAAAAGTTTATTTGTTTTCAAACTGATATGAAATCGTCGAATGAGATAAAAAAAATTATCTAAAATGAGAACAGGTATTACTCAGTGGGACACACATTTGATTCCCAGTCTGTATAGTACAAGCGATGTGTAGAGTATGTACAGTACTGTACTGTAACAGTACAGCAGCGATGGGTGGGGTATAAGAAAACCACAAAAATTGTGAACATGTTATATATGAGGTAGAGCAGAAAATCATAACTTTTTCAACTTTCATAGACACATACATATATTGTGTTATGAGTGGCTCCCAAAAGTGGCTCAGAGCACAAGATAGCAGTACAGTATTGCCAAAATATTCCTTATGTAGAAACCAAGAGTATCTTTTCGATGAGATTTCACCAGTCCCTTTTTTGTCGGGTAATTGTAGAGCCGAGCCGTTGAGTGTTATCTGCCTCAATTTTGGAAAAATTCTAAGTACCCCGATCTTCAACGAGCTTGCACCTCCTCCCCCCTTGAAGGAACGACATTATAATTCAAGGTAAGACCAAACCATAACCACCTGTTCTATCCACTCAAAGCACAAAATCACTTTATATGAACAAGCTAACTTATAACTCTCAATAAATAATGTACTCAACGCACAAATTCTTGTTTGAATTATTTTTGAATTCCTTTACATTCAAAGAGTTAAACATTTATAGTGTGTTCACTCAAAAAATGGTAAATTAATATTTGAACCTGACCCATCCAATTTAATATGTTATAAGCTGTAAAATGAACAGGGTCTGAACTATCAGTATTGGTTCACAAAAATAAAAGGACAATACTTTATATAATTATAAAATATTCGGTTTCTTAAACATGTCTTTTCAGATATAAGAAAGCTCTCGAACGGCCGAAGAAGTCTTAAGCCTTCCTCAGCTTAAGGAAGAGATATTCAGTGCTTAACTGTACTGTAGGTTAGAATGAATTTAATACAGTAGTCCATAAATATTGTATATTCAATGGCTTAACCAAAATGCATCTGGTTCACCTGGTTCGAGTTTTATGCTTACAGTCCAATACTTTAAACATTCGGCTCAATCAAAAAATTATGACGAATTCAAGAGTTTTCTATCCCTGGTCACCTTATCCTGGCTCTACTGTTCACTCCCTTTATTCATTCCATACATACGGTTATTATTGTATGAAAATCTTGAATTGAATTTATAAATTCAAAGCTTTTAGAAACAATGGTCTGCAGGAAACCCAGGTATTAATTCAATCAATAATTATTGCTTACATAAGCCACGCGTCACTTATTCTCTTCAATTTCACAGAAAAATATAAATTAGCTTTAATTGTAATATTTCTATACGAATGACAAACAATAGATTGTATTATATATTGAATTTATGTAATGATTGCTATAATAACGTTAAATACTTTCCTACGACTCGTTAAATATGACAATATTTCGGATACAGATGTTGTCTAAAAATTATTCAGGTTTTCTGTTAATCATAATCTCATATTTGATTTTTCGCATTCAAATTGATCCACTTAAGTAACTGTCTGTTGAGATTTTAATAAATATTTTAGCCAGGATCAATTAAATGAATACTTATAACCAAAGCATTGAAAAATAGTTGGTTTTCAGCGCGCGTTTAGTTTTAATTATTAGAAAATTTAGACTAGAGTTCAATAATGAAATCGAATCCTATTTGGTAATCATTTTTCGGTCTTTATTTAGAACTCGTTTTTAATTGATTGTATTCTTTGTATTGTGCCTTAAATTGTGTTAATTTTCTACGAACTGACCAAAAAATGCCTAAAACAGAAAAATCTTTACTACGAATGAGACGATATATACAAGAATTCGGTGATGTTTTAACGATACAAACAGATAATAAAACTCAATGTCAAGTAATTTACTGTCAATGCTGTCATTGTGTCGTCAATTCAGACCAGAAATGTCATATCGAACAGCACTTGAAAACGACAATACATAGAACACAAGTAAAAGACTATAATTCAAAGCAAATATGTGACCAAAACATGCAAATGATTACTCAAAAGGAATTCAATTCAGCTTTATGTGAATTTTTAGTTTCAATGAATATTCCGTTTCATCGCTTATCAAACTCAGCCACAAATAAGTTTATGACTAAATATACGAATTTCCGAGTGCCAGACCCATCAAACATATGGAAAACTGAATTGACTCCACTTTATATAAGAACTATAGAGAGAATAAGAATTGAACTAAAACACGATTATATTTGGTTAATGATTGACGAAACAACTGATCAGAAAAAGCGTAAAGTTGTGAATGTTATAGTCGGTGCTCTCAGACCAATACAATCAAACCAAAGATATTTACTGAATATGAGTTTTGTGAAGAGAGCTAATAGTGAAACTATTAAGCAATGCTTGAACAATGCATTGAATATTCTTTGGCCGAATGGCATAAAATACGATAAATTTTTACTTTTGATCACTGATGCGGCCCCATATATGGTATGTGCCGGACAATCCTTATGTAAAACGTACCATAAATTGACTCATGTGACGTGTGTTGCACACGGTCTGCACAATGTTTGCGATTATTTAATGGTTGAGTATAAAGACATTAATCGACTCATAAGCTGTGGGAAGAAGATATTCAAGAAATCGCCGAATAGAATAGATATCTTCAATTCAATATATCCTAATATTCCTTTGCCTCCAGAACCTGTTCCTACACGTTGGGGTCTTTGGTTAAAAGGAATCGAATATTACGTGAAATACTTTAAAGAGTTTTGTGAAGTGATTGAAAGTTTTGACTCAAATGAATCCGCTTTCATAGGAGAAGTCAAGCAATTGATACAAAAGCCTAACATCAAAACTGATCTATTTTTCATTCACTCCAATTTCAGCTGTCTTTCTAAAGCCATAACCAAATTAGAATCAAATGAAATCTCACTAAACGATAGTATAGATATATTAGACTCTGTTTATAAAGAACTGGAAAATGGAACCGATATTACTTCTAAACTAATATTTGAGAAATTCAGATCAGTTTTGAATAAAAATAAGGGTTTGGAAAGAATCAGATATATTAAAGACATTTTCAACGGAATATCTGAAACTAATCTGGATATGAATCTGACAACTTATGAAATTTCATTATTTCAATGGGCGCCAATAACTGACTGTGATATTGAGCGTAGTTTTTCTAAGTATAAGTTCATTTTAAGTGATAGACGACTGAGTTTTGAAGAAGAAAATCTTAAAAAGTATTTTATAATTCACTGTAACTCTGACTAATTTTCTGTAAATTCATTTGATTTCTCTTATAATAAATACATAAATGACTTTATATTAAGACCGAAAAACAATTTCCAAATAGGGTTCGATTACATTATTGAACTCTAGTCTAAATTTTCTAATAATCAAAACCAACCGCGCGCTGAAAACCAACTATTTTTCAATGCTTTGCTTATAACGTTCTTAAATATATTAAATCTAATCTTGATATAGATATTTTCCAAATAGTTGTATTGAACTGCAATTATAGTGTAAACAGATCAGGCACATAATGGACAGAAATGGATCATGTACAGTACAATATTTAATTGATAATCATATGATATCTCTATTCAAATATAACTGAAAGGTTTGTATGTTTGGTCAGTGTTTATGTGTTGGACTGCACTATAATTGCTTATCAAACACTCAAATCTGACATTTTTCCAATTGATTGAAATCACGAATTATTGTATTGAATGCACAGATAGTGTGAGTCGTGCTGTTCCACACAATTGTCTAATGGAAATTCATACGAACCTAACCTATCAAACGATAGGCCGAAAGAAAGCAAATAAAAGCGATCGGTATTATAGTTGAATACAAAAATAGAAATAACATCAATCATAATCATAACCTACTTATTGTGGGCCAACACATACTCCTCAGTCCTGACCAAACATATCGCACAAATTTATCGAATAATAGGATCTTTTAATAAATATATATATATTTAAAAAAAAGCCAAAATTGTATATAAAAAGCCATTAAATAGAAAATATTGTTTAGCAGATCGTGAAGAAGTCTTTCTGACAATTAGAGGAAAAGGCGTTTAATGTTAAGATATATTTGTTTTAGGACCCAATACGTGACTCGTTTGATCAATTGGTCGTCGCTTTCTCCCAATTGGTCTCTCACTTGCATTCAAGTGATTATACTTTTTATATAAGGCTTTTGGTGTAAATGAAGATAAAAATTAACAACAACTGCAACACTTGAAGCCACAGCTCAATAGTTATTATGAAATTAGAAAAATAAGAAAAATTGCATTTGTTTTCTGGCGTGAAGTGAAGGTCAATAGTGTTAAAAACTGCTTTTGTAATGAATCTTATGGGCCTTTTGTTAGCTTTGGCTGCAGTACTGCAGTACTGTATGACTGAAATGCCACCAGAATTCATGTGAAATACAATCTATGAAATTCTTGATTCAAAAGATAGCGAAAGCCTAAGACATGCTAATGGTTTGTATTGTGGTTTTTGTAGTGGCTTTCAAGTAGAGAATGGTCTGCACTGATCGCACTTTCCGTAAGACATGATAGAGATATCATGCAGATTCACGCCTACATATTATTAGATACCACAGCCGTTCCTCCACAACCTCTATCGCTCTCAATTAAAAAAGGGCTGAACACTGAGTAAATAAAGGGAGGCAACAAACATATGAGCGCACATGTATGCCCAGCACAGTATGTATGCAACATATTATTAGATAGGATTCTCTAATTCTCATATGACTTATACAGTATTTATATAACTCTTAACTGCTATGACGTGAGCCTTACGGAAGAGCTGAGAGTTTGAACACATACTGAATATACAGATATAGTGTTTAGTTTAGAATAATATTAACTCTAATTCTAAACTTGAGAATCAAATAAATTATATTCATTTACGGCACAAATCTTGGTTTGTTTGACATTTGGAGCACTAATTCAGGCGTAAACTAAGTCAGGAGTAGTGAAAGAGTGAACACAACTGTTATTCTGTTGCAAAGCCCATACCATTGAGTGTTGGCATTGGAATATAGCTGTGTTCACAGGCTTGTAATGAAGCTGTGAATCAGTTTAAAGGGTCAATTCAAGCTGTGTTGCCATTTCACTGGACATTGTCGTCTCTCAGGCCTAAACTGTGGCATCACATCACTCAAGTGCTTATTCAGACCAAAGCCATTGTATTTCTATTACAGCTTATAAGCAATCTTACCGTTTGTCTCATTCTATTTCACAGTTCCTTTGATTTTGCATTGCTATCAATGCCTGTTCACTGTACACAGTGTACAGTACAGTGCAGTGGAGTACAGGCATGTATGCACTCGACTCGACTGACACAGTGGTGTGCATTGGCATCACTGTTCACACCCGCAATTATGCTCACTCTGGCCATAGAGCATAGGCAAGACATGTGTGTCCGGTGTGTCGATACGCTCTATTCAATGAATATAACAAAAATGTTTCTATCATTTGATTACAATGGAAGTGAAGCCAAAGCACAAACCATTGATAGCATTTAAATTAAGACCATTTCCACTCTTATATACCATTAGAACTCGAATCTTAGCGATTCGGATGTGGGTCTGCGGGGAACATACCTATGCCTACCAATCTGAGTGTCCGCTTCACTGGTCACTCCAATGCAGCCGATCCACCCACTCATCAGTGCCTTTCAGAAATTGTGGCACATTTTATGCTCGAAATGAAACTGCAAACTAAATATGCAAGAGCCTTCTCTAATTGGAAACCAATTCAAACTGTACTGTACTGTATGAATGGCACTATTCAATACCGTTGCACACGCATACAGTTGTGCTGTTGTACTGCACATTGCCCAGCACAGTTGTTCATTCAGAAAATACTTCACAATTAATGGCTTAAATATATTGATCGAAGAAATGGTTCAAATATGAGATGATTTTGAGAGAACAGAAACATTGCTAACATTTCCAAACATTACTTTGATTTACGGTATAATTAGAATCGTTTTAATTCAAGTAAAAACGCTATTAGAATCTGAATTATTGTTTTAGTGACCAATTATTACTTAAACTAATCGGAAATAACTAACTATTACTAAATGTATTTCTGTGCCTAATAGTGCCTCACATAGTGTACAGTATATACAGTGAATAGAGTACACAATAGAATAGCATTAGTATAACAGAACAGAAAATAGCAGAACAATCTGATCGTAAATCTTGAGAAAATAAATTGTTTAAACGGCTCATAAAAATTTTGTACTTAATTTAAAATCACAAATAAATATCAATTTAGAGGAATTCAGAAATAAAACTGAAAGCCAACGATAGGCCCAAAACAATGAACAGATTCAATGAGTTCGTGCGGTCACAGTCATTATTAATACTCACGAACGACTTAAGAGGCTTTAATTTTTTATGTGTATTATCTCACGAGCATATAATGCACAAACATTTATATAATCTTTAAATTTTGTTCTTACAGTGCGTTTCAGATAAGCTATGTTTTCATTACTTATGCTTTTAATATACAACAAATATGCGAAACTATAAAGAAATAAAAGAAAACATTTTTATATTTAATATCAACGCATAAAGAGATACAGTATTTGTATTTTCTTCAAAGTTGGGCAAAGGCTACATTGCCTTTCTCCTAATTTCACAATTTCTGTGTTCTATAGATTTTCATTTTCACTTAATTAATGGAGAATTTCTTGAATTTTATCTGAAATTTTCAAAAATCACGTTTAATTGAGAGGAAACTTGAATTTATTATTGCGATTAAATCATTAAATTATTATATATTTTAATTTTGAGGCTAAAAAATTCCGATAATATATTATATTATTTATTAATTATGATGCCGTTCCTGTGCCCTCGTGTTCAGTACCGCCTGAATAGGTAAATATTAAGACATTATCTCTATATCTTCCGTAAACATAAACAAATATATTCTTTGCATAGAATGCAGATATGATTAGAGAATATAATTTGCCGCTCAGTTCAGACTCAGTTAAGATCTTTTTGTTTGGAGTCTAACTATGAATTCTGAAAATGAATTTTAAATTGTATTCAAATCATAAGTTTTGACTGTTATTCAAATCGATTCGATAATAGTTTAAAATATATTTTTCTTTTCTTACAATTATATAATTTAGTTATTAATAGTAAATATGTTTGCGTTTGCTTTGCTGTAGGTTTGCTACATTTCTGTTATACAGTACAGTATTAGCCAATTATAAGTCAACATACGATGAGTTCGTTTTTCTTATGGAAATTATTTAATAATGATTTTTCAATAACGAAACTGCAGAACAAAAACTTCAATAATTATTATGCGTATATACTATATAACATAAGTAAAGATTAGTATCAGGGATAGAAATTTATATAAAACTAATATTAATTATAACTTTCCAATTCTTAGAATTATAATTAAAAAAGAATTTTCGTGCGTAAAAGACCCTGAATTGTTGTGCACTAATTATACAGTATATACTGTACGGACAAACATCTAATGAAGAAGATTTTCAAATGCTTTTCAAATACATTTCGTCTAATTCTTAAAAATTTTTATTCTTTAAAGTTAGTGAAGAAAATAGTGATAGAGAACGGGATTGAAGTAAAGGCGAAATGTGAGCTGTGATAGCAGTGATGAATGAATTTATTAGTTTGAACTCCTAATCAATTTGAGTTTGGTAGTTTGGTCGGCCACAAATGTGATCACATCAATAACAATTAAACACCACAACTCCTGACAGCGTTCACGATATATGCCTTTTGAGGCTTAGATTTTAACAATCAATTATAAAATCGCAACTTTCGCGGGATTTATAACTTTGATTAAACTGTTATCCGGAATCAATTGTGTATTTTTATGGCATTCAAAAACTCAATTATTTATAATAAAGTTATGAAAATTTAAAACTCATTTCAATAGATTACTTGAGCGCAAAAAAATCTCAATTTTTTTTCTTTTTTTTTTACTGAATTAATTACACGAAAAAAAAACATTTGTATTATACCAAAAAAGTTGCTGAATTATAATATTGTATAAATGAGATAGGATCTTTTTTCTTGCATTTTCTTTTTTCTAAAGATTTGTATTCAAACAATTTCTCCGATGTTTAAGAACCGAAATAATATAATATAGAGTCTGTTTGTCTATACTTTGTTTTATGTCCGAAAAAATATGTATAAAAAATGTTTGTGTTTGTGAACATCACTACTTGTGGGCCATCGATGAAAAGTAAGGTATAGACTATTATTATGACTATTGGTGAGCACAGTATTAGCACAGATACTGTATGTTGTGGGCAAAGATGACTACTGGGAAAACAACGCTGGAGGTCGTAAATAGAAAAAAATATGACAGCAGAGTGTGTGTCATAATAATGCCTAATGACATGTCTGGCTATCATTATCCAGGCCATTTTGCAACTGAATACAGCTTTAAATACCAGCAAACAGACAAACTTCGTCATTTCAAACGCTCTTTTCATAGTAACTCTCAGATTATACGCCTTAAACACTAATAACATAAATAGTTTGCTTTATTCCGATATTACTTAACAATTGATAAGTAATTAAAGACAATTAGGAGACTAGAAAGCAGTCATAAATCAAGTAATAATAAATCAAATACTGTTTAATATGATCTTAATAGACAGTTCAGTGCATCAATAATTCGGATAATTTTTTATTTACTCAATGAGACGGCATTTGAACAATTTGTTGGACTCATTCAAAACATAAGTCTATTGATTATCTGCAATGAAATATTAATACAATGAAGAGCTGACTTATGAGCGCTATTTAACACACATTATAGCCATCAGAACAACACAATTATATGATTTAATAGCAGGCTTTGATTTTATGGGTGTTTCCCCACTTCTTCTTCATTTATAATATCTGTTCCAAATATAATATTATTTATATTTCAGATTAGCATAAATGATGAAAATATTGATTAATTGTTATTTCGCTTAATTATTAGACAATAATTATTGTAATAATCATTATTTGATTCATTGCTATACAGTATTTGTTGGTCTTATCTGTTGTTAAGAATAATCCGATATTTTATTGGCGTTTAATAATTATTTTATTGCATACAAATAAAGTGTATGAGCTGGATGGCCTGTTAAGCTGTAACAGGCTAATTTAGACTTTAGTGTCGGCCACTTTTGTCACGCTTTCTGTCTTGTGCTAAGACTCTTGGCTAATGTCCGCCACGTTTCCAATGAAAGCCTTAAACTGTTTTTGTTGGACCGAAATCTATAGCGAAATAAAATCTAATTAAAGCGTAACTATGTTTGCAAATAATATAAATCTATTGCTTTGAATGACAAACCATTTGTAGGATTAAGTGAACAAATTTTCAGTTATTCAGAACCGATTCAGAAAACTTCGTTAAGGCCTTAAACGCGTCAAAGAATGAATAAATGAATGAATGAATGTCTCAGACATTGTGAATGACAGACAGTATTTCACTCATCGGTTTATGGCATTCGCGCCTCTCTATAAAAGGCCATAAATTGAGAAAACAATTATAAATAGAGTGAAAAGAATTTCTATGAAATCGTAGACAGAATCACAATAAATGCCATTCGTCTCGGACTCAATCGACGAACACTTCTTTAGAATCTAACGAATTCAGAGTTTATTTTACGATTGATTTGTTTAAATCAGAATTTTTGACTTCTATTCCACGTAAATAAGTACAACATAAATAACAGAGATGCCAAGGTTGACATCCATGGTCAATATTGGCTGGGGTGAAATTTACAGCCAAAAACTTGTGCTTGAAAATTGGTTAAATTCAGTTGAACCAAGGTTGATTTGGCTTTGATTGTTAGGATTAATCGAAAGAATAGATTAGAGAGTGAAACATAATTGGTCACTGTGTCTAGCAGGTGGCCAGGGATATAAAGGAGAAATGGTACGTTGCAAGGAAAGCGTGTCAGGTTGCCTGGGTGGTGAGGTAGGTGATCAGAGACGAGCGTTAGGTGTTTAGGGAGGTCAGACTAATAGACAGAAAGAATGACTAGAAGTGACCCGGCACTAACGTTGTTAATTTACGGTAAATTATGATTTGATAGTAAAAGCGTAATTTACATATTGTGGTAATACTGTATTATGCAATAAGTAAAAACATGTCAACTACTCTGTTATGATTATTTATATGCCTAAAAACAGTAAATTTAATAATTCATCAATAATTCATTAAAAACTCTTTGTTTTATCTATTTTAAACGAACTGGTTGTTTAGCTCATAATATTTTAAAAATTCAAAGAAATTCTATATAAAAATTATATAAATATTCCAGTTTTAAATGTTGCATAATAGATGTCGCCACTAAATAAGTCATAACTTACGGTAATTTTACCGGTGCGACTGGTAAATTTAGGTAAAATTACCGTAACTTACCGTAAATTTACAACTTTTACATCGTTACCCGGCACCAAAATCTACTATTGTTCTATTAAACCGTTAAATTCAGGTGACATCTGTAATATCTGATATTAGCCTGGGGTATATCCAAGTTTAAGATGACATTGACTCTACAGACTATTCTGATAGCAATAGATACAGACACAGATCAGTTCCAACCAATTCACTACGAATTGTTGTTTTGAGAAAATCTAAAAAACAAAAGTTTTTCTTCTTTTATGATTATACTGTATTCACATATAAGTCAATGTTTGGCTCTTAGACTGTTGTGCTGTAGGAGAAGGAGAGAGACGTCAAGTAATAAACAAATCCACGAAATACTGTAAATCTGATGAAAAGGAAGAATATTATAGTTTTATTGTTTATATAATTGGAAATACAGTAAAAAAGGAAAACAATTTTGTTTCTAATTTAAAACACGAGTCAAACACAAGAGAACATTGAAGCGAACAATAAATTATTTGGTCATTGCTTTGGTTTAAGTCTCAATAAATGTCTAGTCTTTTGTCAAAATAATGAGAACATTAGTCTTACAGATTGGTTGCCAATTATCTCAACTCAAATCTGTCTATACTTATCATTTCAAGTCATTTATCTTCAAATTTAAATGAATTGGACAGCTCTGGGATGGCATCCGACAGAGTAGACTAAGAGTCCATTTGAAGCATCAAATTCATATCTAATCTGTATTTTGCAGAGATGCGCAAAATTGGTCTTCACTTGTGAGCTGAAAGAGTAGGTTCGGCTCAAAACAAGATCCGTTCAAACAATTGCATTAAAACAAGAATTTTATATAACTGAGTGAAGACAGAGATGAGAAGATCATAATCAGACTATTTGTTCTAAGGAGTGTTTCTATTCATCTTTGATGTTATTCTCGATTAAAGTTAAAATGAGCCGGTCCACTCTTATACAGAGTATGGAGAGTGAATAACATTGAGACTCTAAATACTGTACAGTACAAAGTGCATTGCCAGAGGCGACTGTGCGTTGGGTCAGATTTAGTGGACAGGTAGTTAGCCCATAGCACTCACCAAATATTATGCGCAGCTACTGAGCTTTGAACAATGATTTAATAGGTACCAGGCACACGCCATTTTGACCGATCCAGAGCAAATGAAATAAAAACAGATTCTGATGAATTTGACCGATAATTTTAATTAGTTCTGGATATTTGTGTGAATAAATTGAAAGTAAATCATAATTTGATTACTAACTTATACTGTATTCACAGCAAATATCGTAAACCCTTTGGTTTCATAAAACAATTTGAGGGAAAGTTATTTAAAATCTTGTGAGCCTTCAGTTGTAAATAATAATTAGAGTATATATTGATATCTGAATTATACTTACGTCCAGTTCACAGACAGTTTTTATTTGTTGATCACTGAGACAATGAGGACATAACTGAATTGTAGGAAAACAGATATTAATTTATATTTATTGTCTGATAGAGTCTGTATAGAAAACGTGATAACAAGAACGCAAACTTATGTGTCTTCACATCCATATAAGCAATCATTGGAATCGTGAGTCTAATTAACTCAAACTATTCTGTATAACAATCTTCATATTCAGAACAATTTGTTTTAAGCTAATTATTAAATATATATAATTTTATATTTATAGATATTATATATACTGTATATACTATTAATATTATATTATATGCTTTCAACTATTCCTAGTACTATAAATATAATGCCTTTAAATCCCTTTTGAATAATAAATGGAAAGAATTGCCGGATATTTAGAAAATATCTTTTTAATTGAATGCAATGCTCTTAAAGATTATTCAAACCAATAGTAAATATAGCCAATTGGGTCGGATTCAGACATAAGAAAGCTTTATATGACAACAATCTACTAAATTTCAATTTTAACCAAAGTTGAGTTACCTATCAATGATAGAATTCAGAGGTAATTCTTTATTTTCTCCAAATACTCACTCAAATAAGTTATATCTTTTGGTTAAAACAATATTGTGGAACAATTTTTAGAATTTGTGGCTTTAGTCTAGGTAAACTTGTCTTTAATATAAGATTTTTTACAAAGTAAACATTAATAAGCCCTTGAGATTGAATGACTCGAAAACTTATTGCAATTATAATCTGGGATTTAATGATATCTTCTAATGAAATCAACTTTGAAATAGTGGTCAACCAGAACACTTGATAATACAGTGTAGAATAATCAAAATGAATTGAATTGATTTGAAAAATCGCAAAAAAGTATTGTTAGACAAATACAGTAAGCATTGCATAAACGGTTGGTATACTCTATGCAATCACATGAGTCTGAGAGCCAAACAATGGCAAAATCACGCGATATTTGGTTATATGATATGATATTCTCAAAGAAATGACTGTTTCTCATATTAATGAATAACTGGTGCACACATTGAACACATCCAAGAGGTCATATATGGCAATGAGCAAGGAGTAGGTGCCATTACAATGGATGGTTAGCTAACACAATAGTTGGCCCGAAAATTCGTGCTAATGCTAAATCACGCACTTATGTGCTGACCATTGACTACAATTTGGTTTTCAGATATTTACTCCACGCCCTTCTCATTATATTTTGCAGCACATGATCCCTTCGGCTATTATTGATGGGTCCTTTCAGCCTGAATACTGCAAAAATGTAATTTCGATTCGAAGGCAAATGTAATGATTTTTTGTTACATTCCGAACAAGTTTTACAAAACACTTATATAATTGATGTTTAGATATCATAAGTTTAAGACTAATATAACATAAATATCTATATAATAGCTGGCAGTGGCACTGGTACTGGCACTGGACTTCTTGAATGTATCAAACATGCATTAACATTAACCTGGTAGAAATACAATTGCAAATCGCCTCTCTCTTTCTCTCTCCTCTTTCGCATTTGAGACAAAGTTTAGTATATTTTTGTTTATTTTTTCTATGAATTATTGCTATCATTATATTGTAAGTTAAAACTTCTTAAGCATAACATTGTAACAAAAGTCTGCATTAAAATAATTAATCATTATTTGGCTAAAGACTCAAACTTTAAAAAATGAAAATAAGATTGAAAAATATGACAGTTTTGAACCGAAAATTGCTTTTCGTTGTAAATTAGAGCAAAGCTAACAGCAATTATTAGAGTGTCTGACCATTTATTGAATAGACACACAGGCCGTATACGAGCCCTCTCTCCAAATATTCGCTACTGAAGGCGACTCCGGCTATATTGAGCTTAATTGGCGCTAATATAGCTCTGAGAGGACTCTGGTCATTGACGTGATGGGATGGGAGGGATGGTCTGTTTATGTGATCATTAATAAAGTTGAGTCAAATTGTTTTACAACAGCCATAAAAATTAATTCCTTTGATGTGAATCAGAGATCATCCCTAAGAATCAGATGAATCGATCGACAGTCAACGGCACCGAACCTTATAAGCAAACCTGTGTTAGCAATGATTTTCACACATATTGATAATTCACAGGTATTGTACAGTATTTCATATTACTATTATAGCTATACTATTATTGCTATAATAGCAATCGTTATGTTTACTCTTATCATACAAATACATATTAATATTGAACTAGGAAAATTTTGTCAATTATATTTTTCAGGGAAGTTCATATGTTTATAAGCCAGTCTTGTCCTATCCATTATTTGTTGCCGTCACCAATTGAAAATTGAATATTTTATTATTAAGCGTAAAATAAAATTCATAATTACCGTGTTTGTTTATTTAATATCATATTAATCTTTATCTGGTCAGTGCATACATCCCTGTGTTTATAGCAAAGAATAACTGAATGTATTTATAAACTGCTAGTTCTGAGGAATTATGCAAATGTGAGAGCCATGATGATAGTGATCTTAGTTAGTGCTTGATCCAATGCTTTTCCAGGTATGCTTCAAAGGAAGTGAAAGTTTTCAAAATATTCAGCAAAACCTATTCAACTGATTATATTATGAATTTATAACTCTTTTCTTACAAAACGCTTTTTAATTGATGTTTCATGTATTGAGTTATTATAATGAATTGAATGCATGTCTTACTCAATATTAATACACACTTTAAGTTAATTGCTTTATTAGTCTTTCAATTATTTAGCAATTTTTAAGCAAAAATTAAAATCAGTTTTGCGAGAATTATTATGAATGAGGTATTAAACTAAGTTATGTTATACTGTA
This sequence comes from Eueremaeus valkanovi, assembly GCA_034693305.1. Lineage (NCBI taxonomy): Eukaryota > Metazoa > Arthropoda > Arachnida > Sarcoptiformes > Eremaeidae > Eueremaeus > Eueremaeus valkanovi. The sequence continues at coordinate 18,620 of JAQIWA010000693.1, forward strand.
TTAGGATATGGTATCGCATATAACGTGATAAGAGTCGAAATTACATTTTTTTTCTTAAGATTAATGCAAACTTGTGACTCATATGTAGCCCTAAATAGCAATTAGAGAGCATTTAACCGTTGCGTTCGTCGTTCGTTCGGAGCCTTCTTCTGGCTTTAGGCAGTATTTACACTAACTTAGAGAAAATGAGGCAAACATTAGTAGTCGGCGCGACTATTAAGATCTGAGCCTATCTGTGACGAACTGACGAACATTTTGAGTGTTTTTGAGGCAAAAAAGTTTTGTTGAATCAAAAATTTACATATCGTTCATACAGTATAAGTAGGGCTTCCGAACTGAAATTTTTTTTACTGTTACAGTCAGTCATAGACACTCTTCTGAATCTCCGAAAATAAGTTAACAGCATTACAGCTCAGGTATTACTCTTGGCTACAGTGCATTAGTACAGATACTTTTGTTTTGCAATAATATGCAACGAATTTTCAAATAAATAGAGGATTCGAGGCATACCTTACGGGTATTCACCGAAATAAAGATAACTTTCACTTTAGTGGACAGTCATTATTCAAAGGGCAGCTTATCTTCTGAAGCACTCCATTCACTTCGGCTGCTATTTTCAGACAACTTAGCAATAAATAAGATTTTGAACATAAATCCAGTGCTACTGTTATGTCATTATTTCACTAAAAATAAGTTTTTTCGCTTTTCACGCCATAAGCTTAAGTAATAGCAAGAGTCCAACAAAACTCAGGGATAATTACTGAAACATTTGTCGGAAAACTTTTAATAAATATTCAATTGAAAAAATTAATTTCAATAATATTTATGGTATTAATGGTATATTTATAAAACTGGTGATCATTCCGATCATTAATTTGGGGACATTTTCTTTTCCAATATTAAGTATTACAGTATTTGGACGAAAAGACTAACCAATTGACTGAATTGATTGCGAACATTGACACTAAAGAGACTCATACCCTATGATAGAAGAAAGGACTCAATACTGCCAATAATGAATGAAAGAAACATTTATTGTCAAATGCTTGTCCTCCATAATAACCCTCCTGGTTAAATTGAAGAAATATATGTGAAATATAAGCAGGCAAAAAATTCATAATAAACTAGATATTGTTTGCCCGGCCTGTGATCATATAGATTTTGAATGCTTGCCACGAATGCTAACATTTTGATTGTTGCAATTGAGTCTGAGTTGAGTCAGTTGAGTCTGGGTTCTATTTGTTGAATAGACATTGATTAATGAAAATCTGAATATTCAAGTTAAGGTCTGATTGAGATAATGAGAGATCAAGAAAGACATTCACCGAATAATATTTGCATTTTTTCACTTAAAATGTTTAATATTATTAATTGTTGAGACGACCAACTTAACCAAGGAGGAATAAAAAGTAATTCTTTCTTTATTACTCTCGAAAATTCTGAATATAAAAAAAATAATATATTTTTTTTTGTCTTCTTCTCTCCTCTCTTATCAGAGAAAGGGATGGTTTGGAAACTCTATGCTATTGTTGGGCGGAAAGCGGAGTCAATAATAACAATCCAAACGGAAAAACAAAATATTTATTTGAGTTGTGTTCGCAATAATTAAATTGAAGAGAAAGCGAAACATTGGAGCGATAAGTGAAATCTGGTGACTATGTTAGAGCATTTGGTGCCGGACCACACCGTAGCCAACATCATAGCCATTGTTGCAGTGATGCAGTGATATTCGCAAAGACATTATTAATTAGGAGAGACTCACGAAAAGCCATTTAAGCGAAGACTCAAATGGAAACAGGATTTAAGTGAAGACGAGATGAAGTAGTTTTTAGTTCAGAAGATTTGTTACGAATGTTTGGCCACAATTGGATTATCAGTGCTATTGTTAGACAAATAATTAATCATTTGATGTCATTATAATCATTATTTCGATTACTTCAACTGAAATCGGCATTTCGTGACTTATGGTTTGGACATCAATATTGGGCCGAAGCTATGCTATTATCACGTTTACAGTATTATACAGTATTATTCAGTATCATAGCTCATATAACTGTACTTTCAAATATAATATACGGCACCTGATTATAGGTTTCTCTAAACTATCATCTCTACTATTATACACAAAACCTCTATATGTGTACTAAAACTATAATAAATACAATTATTGATTAAAATTTCAAACTTTAATAACAGACAAATGAAATCTTCAGAGTCTGAACGTCTGAACAGTAGAATAGTTATGATTGCTCTCTGTTTAAGACTCACAGTACTAACAGTACTCACAGTACTCTACGTACATTATATAACTACAGTAGTTATACAATCAGATAATATCAAAACAATTGATTATTTTAATACAAATATTGTATTCTCTCATAAATAATCGTTAAGAACAATAATACGTGTCTTTCCAATCAAATGCTATAGAATTATGTGATTATAGTTTTGATTTCGATTCCAATTATACTATTCTTTGCATTCAAACCATTCTTTTATTATTTGCCTTAATATACACTGCAATCAAATGTTGGAAAAACACAACCATTTCTGTGGAATTTAAGACCGGATCAATTTTCCATTATTATAAATTTCGTTTCTCCTGTATATGAGCATGGTTATTTTATACTAACAAAGAAAATTGTTATTCCACTCCTGTTTTCATCATTTCTCTAATTCACGTCATTTTCGCATAATTTTAATCAATTAAATCAATTCTTAATTCTATATATAAACACTTTTTATTGATTTTAAACTTTTATAACTTTACTAAATCTACTTGGTAACAATTTAAACTTGCTATTGATAACTGCTCTTAATATTAGATCAATTAGTTTTGGCTCAGAATTAAGTACAGACAAAAATTCAAGTCCGTGAATGAATGGTCATTATTAATCATTAAGCGGATTAAAATACTTAGAAATTTCGATCAATTTTTATTCCTTTTTATCAGATTTTGAGAAATAATTTCTTATTAAAAGTCATATAAACTTCAAATAATAGTTTAGTTTTAGTGAAGTGTTGTGTTTGTGTAGTGAAAACATGTCTTCATTCGCATTATTGTGTTTTGTTTTAATAATTGATAAATTGATAAATATCAAATTAAATATTAATTCAGTTTTGTTAAATCGGTTTAATTTAATGTTAATAATTATAAATATTATAACACAATAATGCAAATGAAGACCTGCTTTCACTACAAAGTCTACACAAAGAGGACTAATATTATTGGCTTCTATTTAATAGTTTAGTTGTGTTTCTGTTTGAATCTGTTTATCAGTTTCTGATTTGGCTGTGAATAAGAAATAACTTATTGATAGCAATATCAGAAACTGATAAACAGATTCAAAAATTGATTGCAATTATAATGCTCTCATATAATCCCTATGACTGGAGTTCATACATAGACTTTCTTCGCATACTGTACTTTTAGCAAAAATATTCTGTTTTCAGATTCAGATTAGGATATTATTTGAAAACATGCCGGAATATCGAACCAGTCATTATAATCTGGTCAATTGAAAGCTCTATTTTTAAGCGACATTTTTGAAATCGGGTCAAAATTAAAATATTATATCAGAGTATTTATAATAAACTCAAACATTTAAACCTAGTATTAAAATCACATAATCATTGTTTATATGCAATACAGTTATGAATCTTAAGCTATATATTCAGACAATCGATTAATTTGTGAATATTTACATAAATATAACATATTTTCTGTTGCTTTGTATTAGTTATGATAATTAATTCAATGCAAATCTTAACTGCAATACAGAGTCGCCTAAAATAGTCTTAAGTGAGTAGTGAATCAACTTTAAGCCAAATCTATAATTTATTAATGAATTTGAATAAAGCAATATAGCAAGCACAATCAAGCACAATCAAGGACAAAAGACCAGTCAAAAGCGCACCCATGTTTCAAATACTCTATTATTAATAACTGATAATTTATATAATTAATCGAACGAACCGTTTCTTATGATTTATTGAAATACAAAACCTGACCTGAAATAACTTGCCATTTAAAGCACATGGGTCATACATGGGTCATACATGGGTCACTATAGTTATCAATATAATCGTACAGGTATACAGTCATGTCAAGTAACGAGGGACACGCTTATATTAATATGAAGCTGGAGTCTAAACCTGATGGAAAATTTCTATTTTTGTAAATCACTTAACCAAGAATTTTTCCTCCGCGGCGGGTGTTAGCCGGTAGCAGTGACCTAGCACTGTTTCCATAGCAAAAACCACTAGGGTCACATGAAATTTTAGCAATTCAAAATGATCCTTGTCAAAAATTATCGAATGCATCTATCAGGATTTTTTCGAAAACCATTGCGTTTTTGCACAGGATCACTTTATATTCGCAAAATGGCATAATTCATCAGGCTCTAGAGTAAAAACCACAGTATTCTTGATATCATCTTGGTGTTACTGATATTTGCACAGCATGTATTTTGAATACTTTACTGCAATAAATCTGAATTGATTAGTGCTGTGAAGTCTGTATTTCTATAGTCAGTGATTATTATTAAACACCATTGGAATTACATTTTATCTTAATTGAACAAATATCAGTAACACCAAGATGATATCAAGAATTATGTTTTAAGTATTTTTTATTGTGATCACTTTTCATTGCTCAGAGTTCATTTATAATTTGTGGTTTTTACTCTAGAGCCTGATGAATTATGCCATTTTGCGAATATAAAGTGATCCTGTGCAAAAACACAATGGTTTTCGAAAAAATCCTGATAGATGTATTCGATAATTTTTGACAAGGATCATTTTGAATTGCTAAAATTTCATGTGACCCTAGTGGTTTTGCTATGGAAACAGTTCTAGGTCACTGCTACCAGTGCTGCACCAGCTAAAACCCGACGCGGAGAAAAAATTCTTGGTTAAGTGCTTTACAAAAATAGAAATTTTCTTTAAATTTTTTCATCAGGTTTAGGCTCCAGCTTCATATAAGTGTGTCCCTCGTTTCTTGACATGACTGTATCAATATTAGTTATTAGTCGGGGTCTATTGTACCCGGATGCGAATGCTTCTTGTTTGTGAATACTCGTACGCATTCTGGCCTCAATAGTTAGTTGGGTCGGGGATCAAAATATTTATTATTTACTACACTTTCATTAAAAAGAGGGAAAAGTATTGGTTTTGATCTGTAATTGAATTTCTTATAAAATCAATAATGAATTTGAGTCCAAATTAATTAATTTATTGCAAAAATAAATAATTGATATAAATATCAATAACTGTTAAGCAATTGAAATGTATTCAATTGATTCGATATAAAAGCGTTAAAAGAGTCGACCCATCAGTCAAATAGAACCGATTCAGGCGATTGGGCCGATTAGGGGTCGATTACCACATAATTCTTTGCAAGTCGTTATTGTGAGGCCATTTGAAAGTATAGAATACAAACATATAAATAGTGAACGCATTGACTAAAGTATACAAAAGGAGTTCGAGTGTCAAAGCGGTCACATTAGTCGGTGCGATGTTTAGTCTCCAGACGACGAACGGCACAATGAAATACCTGAGTTCTAACAGCTTTTGAGGCACTATTGAGACCAAAGTGCAGAACATTAACAAAGTCTTAAAGTTTGAGTCTTTCCGCTGCAGTAACTGAAACATTGTTACGCCTGTAAACACATAGATCGGGATCACAGCGTACGGCAGGACAGACCCATCTCTGCCCAAAATCCGTTTCCATATATAGAAGGTGTAGTGCCTGTTGTCGGCCAACAGATATGGATGAGTGTATGAGAATCTGTTGATAAGGCCTGCCATCACAACAACAGCACAGATCACTCGTAGAGGAAATTTCATAGAAATTGCGATAAATTTTTTGATATTATTTGCGCTGAAAATCCAGGGAAAGGCGAAAAATGATACGAAACCCAAGAAATATGGTATTTGTGCTAAATGTAGAACCGCTTCGTGCGATAACCGGTCGCCTAAAACGATGCCTATGGGTGCCAATCGAATTGAATTTTAGTTATGGTTTAAACCGAACTTACAATCGAAACAAACCTTTATTATAGACGAGAAACACAACGAAAGCGATTCCAACCAAAGCATATCCGCCGCAAACTAACAGTATTTGTGGCGACGCCTGGATTAGTGACTTCACTATTGACCTCTTCTTGGATTTGTCCGGAAATCGATTCAATATCTATGGAAATATCGATAAGAATTCAATATAGGATTCAATGAAAAATAGATTACAAGAGAATTGAAGACAAGTTTAAGAGAAGAGTGAAATACCTGTTCAGGCATTGTCTGAATTGTAAGCTTTCAATGATTTAATCAAAGAATTAATTGAATAATAGGATTGAGATTAAGATTGTATAAGCAATAGATAGAAAGGAGTGATCATTGGGTGCACCGGTGCTCACCTTAAGGCTCGTGTGCGCGGCTAAGAAGAAGAGCCAAACGATGTTCGTCTGTCGGTATAGCAAAGAGATGGCACCGAACAGAGAGGACAACCACTCGTAGTTATTCACGTGAAACATATACATGAGAAGGACGAAGAAGAGAGACCCGGGATCTGTATAGTAGAGGAATGAGAAGAAAAATAATGGCGGAAGTGATGCCAACGATACGGACGACAAGAGTAGCATAAGTTTGGAAGTTCTCTACAAAACAATACAAACAAAACTACTTTAGGTCTGAGACTAATGGAGTCAACACAAGACAACCGAAGCAAAGCAAGGCTCGACTCTGGCCTGACTTACGGGTGCGAACCGATGGATCTGAACAGATATTAAATACATTAAATAACTGTTAGCACAGCTGAAGATGACATTCATGAGTCTGAGGACGAAAAGCGGACAAATCTTTGTCTCGTCTTCCTCTCCGAAGGCATACAATTCGGAGAACGGTTTGAGAAAACCAAGAGTTGTCAGGTATAGGCCGGGAGGGGTTGTTATCTTCGGATTCCACTGCAATGCAAGAAGGAATGACTCAATCAAGGAATGGTAGCAATGGTAGCAATGGATGCCTGAGTGGTCTGAGTGCAATGGACATACGTAAGTGAAGTTGCCTTTGCAGTAGGTCTGTGTCTGCTGGACGTGGAAGACCTCATCCATGTAGGGCTCAGGCAAGTGGTCATTGATGAGTATCATGAGTGCCAGCACTGCGAACCCGAAGGCAATGCCAATCAGAAGAACTATTTTGTTGAACATCAGGTCTGAACTGGATTTCATGAAACCGTTTCTCTCGTTTTGAATCATTTGTTTTGCTGTCAATTCGTTTCTTTACTTTGATTTGGCATTCATTCAAATCTATTCACAGATTAGTTGTGATTAAAAAAGTTGTCATTTATTTGTTTTGTCAACAATTCGTATAAATAGTGAAATATTGAACACTATTTGAACCAAACTTTTCAGATATGTTATTGTCGTTCAGTTCAGACTCAGAGCATATCATTAGCCCATTAGCTGTTTAGCTGTCATCACATCCACGTGTAATGCTCTGCCAGAACACGCCTCACCTGTCGGGCCATCCAATCAGACAATTGGACACTGATTTCGGATATTAAAGTCAAAACTCTTAATTAGATTTCAATAATTAATTGATTTTCAAAACAAATTCTTTCGATGAAAAGGTTTTTCACTAAAAGATTATGTATTGAGTCAGTTGTGTGCAGGAGGTTCTGGTGCACACTTTCAAATTATTTTATCAATGTAGAATTGAAATTTAACCTTATTTATGCCTGGGTTCATGTTTTTCCCTGAATCAGTAAAAACATAATCGCTTTTATATAAATCAATGCAAATCTTAAGTTATTTAATCATTAATTATCTACTTTTCTGAGTTCAAAACGATAACCCAGAGCATACTCACTGGTCAGCAGTGCACACGGCTTGGTCTAGACTTTGGCTATCCTCATAGTGTCTTTTACAGGGGTAAGACTTATAGACTGTACACTTGATAAACAAGATGGAA
>JAQIWA010000694.1:0-26556 GCA_034693305.1 Eueremaeus valkanovi
ATAGAGAGAGAGAGAGAGAGAGAGAGAGAGAGAGAGAGAGAGAGAGAGAGAGAGAGAGAGATCAGAGAAGAGGCAAAGATAAAGATGAATGACATCAACAAAAATCGTTTGAGTTTCAAATGGAAGCGTAAGAGAAGAAAAATTGAAATATTTTTAACAAAATGCATGAATTTCTACATTTTGTTTCTTATTCTAAAACTACTTTTCGTTTGTCTTCAGGGGTAACCAAATTAGAGGATAAGGAGAAGAGAATATATTTAATATAATAATAATAAATCTGAAGCCCAATAGTAAATCAACTGATCGTAAACCGATTGTGAATCCAGTTTTTCAGCCAATAATTTCTGTTACTTTAGAAAAAATATGAACAAAAAAACATAAAGAAATATATATTTATTTTATTTTTCAACGATTTTAATGCAAAAAATACTGATTAAACCGTGAAATAAGTTTTTTGGCTGAGGAGTCGATTATAGCAAAGCCAGAGAAAAGTTTTTATCTAATAGTTTAGAGAAAATAAGATATTAATTGAGTATTCATTTTAAGTTCATTCAACAAAAAATTACTAAAATATAAAATAAAATTCCGATTAATAATAATCTTTGCGATCGAGAAAATTGGAGTAAAAATATTTTTATTTCGTATCGATTTAATAGTATTTAAATCCTTATATTTATCGTTATTAATGATTTTAATGCGTGTTTATGCACACAAAACACACAGTGCGAGCAGTTATCAGTTCAATAACTAATTTTTTGTTTCAGGGAATCAGAAGACATGTATATAATATATATAGAGAGAGAAAGAGAGAGACAGGACTAACAGGATTCTAGTTATAGCAGAAAAATAATATAAATTCTTTATTTATTTGAATTATAATTTTATATAATATTTATGATTCAGTTCTCATATATTCAAAACATGTCAGAAATAGATTCTCTGCAAACAACCACTACTTTAATAATATATGTGCTCTCGAACTGAATGTCTGTTTACAAATATAAATATAATGTCTATTAGATAGCTATCGGATAGTAGACCAGTGCTCGTCATATGGCTTATACTGTAAATATATGAGGTATATAGAATAGGGATGAGCAAGGTTAGCTATTATAATACTTATGGAATTTATTAAAGGAGACTGAACAGGGGAATTTTCATTTCAAATTATATGGTGGTATAGGTAAATTGGTAACCGTCGTTTTAGTCTAAATCAGCCAGATAGATTGGCTAATTTAAATTTAAACTTTCTTCAATTTCATTGACTTACAAATATAAGTCTGGGTTACTCGTCGTGACAAAATGTCAAGGGTATATGTTTTTGCAACAGTAAACAAATTTTCAAATTTTATATCTTGATGGCAACCAACCTTGCTTATCCCTTGTAAGATGAAAGTTTAAAAGTAAAACCAAACCAAAGGAGGAATAAAATTGTATACATTTTATTTGATATAATCGTACGCTAGGAATGAATGGCAAAAAATGAATCCGTTTTCCAACTATTCATATGTTATATAATTTATTTTCTATGAATTGAAACTCATTTTTTGTTTGACTTTCTTCCTATTCATATGCAATACCGACCGCTCTCTCACTCATTCATGTATTGAGAGTAAAAAGTACTGTATATTCAATTGGCATAACAGGTATTATTATTACAACATATCTCTCCATAACTATTATATTCAGATATATAAAAGTAAAAAAAAATAAAAACTAAAATTTCGTTTCCATAACATTAAACCTAATATTTAATATGTATTCAAAAATCGATCAAAAAAATGGATCCAATAATTAGATGATTCAATATTTATTTAATTTTCCTTTTATTCAAGTTTTGGATAAACATATCATTCAAATGGAGTGAATGGATAGAGAATATGCGGTTTTATTAGTTATGTTAATAAACTCTAAATTAATATTATTTTCGGATATATTTATAAATAGAGTTCACTTTAGTTTTGTTTCTTTATTTAACTATTTTATTATCCATTAATTTCTTAATCATTTTTTCGGGAAAATTAATTTCTATTTTTTTCTGCTTTTCTTTTTGTAACTCATTATTAATATTTTATTTATTTTGAGCCATCGATTATATAACTACTGTTGTTATGTAATATGCAATGAATTTTTCTAATCTTATTTGTGTAGAAAAAAAACCTAAACTGGATATCACAGTAAAAGATAGAAAAAGCAAAAAATCAAATTAAATTATGAAACTAATAGCTTGAAAATAATGATTAATCAGTCTATAAAGAAGGTATGTTTGCATAAAACAAAATACTTATTATATTATTTCCTCAATACTGAGGAAACCTTCAAAAAGATTGAGTCCTAACATAAAAAAGTCAATCGAATTCTTAAAGAGAAAACAAAACCATTTGACTAATGATTAAACAGTTTCCAAGAATTTGAGCCAAAAAAAGAGAGAATTTTTTCCCTTATTTTATGTTCTTTAAGAAAGAAGTATAAAAATGCAGTTAAAGTTAAATTTTTGTTCGCCTGTGAAGGCCAACCAATTATAGTATTAGTGCTCCAAAAATGGTCATCAATTAGTTTAGATAACGTTGTTCTTTGCGTTTGGAGACATCCAGAGATAGTGAAGACATTGTGTGATCAGACAAATACTGTTCGAAGTCTTAGACCAACTCTTCTTTAATGTCTTTGCATTTCAGTATCGATGTTGTGTTCACTCATTCGTTATATAAGCAAATCATTGCTAACTTAATAATAAAAGAGAGAATTTTTGCTCGTCTTCTGTAAACTCTGTTTTTGTTCATCCCTTTGCCTATCAATGCGTTTATATATTGATAGAAAGTAAAGGAAAAAATAGAGAAATGTTTTATCGGAACAAAATATATTGTAAACAATTGTTAGTAAACAATATATTTCTCATGTCTTCTATACATTGGAGACATAGTATTCTCAAAGAAGATATCCGAACATTAAAGATGTATTATAAGAGAAACAATAGACTATCAGTGCAATTGTTGTGCCCATAGGCTGGCCATGCGTTAAGAGTACGGAGACATACATTGGAGTGACAGTCAAAAGAGTGCTTTCATTTCGCTATCTTTTTATTCAATGTTTGAGCACAAAAATGTCGAAACATTGGTTTTTAATGTATTTTTGGCACATTTTCATTGCATTTATAGCTAGTATTGCAAAGAGAAAGAGAGAAAAAGAAACAGAAAACACAAATCGATGAAATAAAATGACAGGCAATGTATGTGAGGCACAGACACCATAGACCTCACTGACTCTATTTTGACAAAAGCTCAATTGAAAATAGAGGCAGAAAAATGAGGCGCAAATCATAGGGAAAGTGAAGAGAATTTGTGTGAAACGAGAGTTAATTCAGATTATTGTTAGACTGACTGCAGAACTGAACTGAATATACGTTAACTGAATGCAGAGAATGAGATGAGAGTGAGTGTAGCCGGAGATGAAGTGAACAGTGAGAGAGCAGATGAGATGAGTAGAGAAGAGTAGAGAGAGTGAACACATTTGCCAGCACTGGCCAGCAGTGGAGCAGTGGATGCAAAAGTCACAGTTGGTTTGAATTAAAGCCTAACTACATGTTTGGCTCACAACAACTGCACTCACATTAGCTTTTGCTTAACGACATCACCAGAGCTGATGAGAAGAAGTAGGAATAAGACGGCAGAAAAAACAATGAAGTGGTCAAGTGAGCAGCAAATATGTGCTCTCATTTTCACTTTGATGCCAATCCTATGCCAGTGCTCGTCCGTTTCATTAGTGCCAACATATCATGTCTGCATCGCCTGAACACATACTCCGTCTAAATATGCCTTTCGCTGACATCCGCACCAAATGAGTGCAGAGAACGACAAAAACGCATACATTTCTATTGTATGCTATAATCAATCAATTGTTTGATTTCAATTGTGTCAGACATTAAGCAAACAAAACAACTTTGTGATGAAAATGAAAATTTATTGCTTATAATTATCGTTGTCTTCCTTATTAATTTCTTAACTATAAAACTCAAACCTCTTTTCTATACAATCCTTAATAGAATAAAAATAAATTCAATTATATTTTACAATCCATTGAATAAATGGCTAATAAAATAAAATATTTTCTCAACATTTGTAAAAATCTATTCCACAAAACATTTTATTCGCTAATATTACTAAAGAAATTGTGTTCTGTAATCAATATCTTTTAAAATAATAGACGAATAATATAAAGGAATTATAGGAATCGTATCTGTGTTTCGATTTGAATCTATTGTAAGACAATGCCAGCCATTAGTATACAGTATACACAGAATATATACTATTATACTATACTATTGTAACTCTTTTTGTGTGATTCATGTCTACATTAACAATGATTTAATGGAAGAAATTTTTTGTTATCTTATTCTTTGCTGCGAAAAACAAATTCGTTTTTTATGCCAAATCTTTTTCTCTGCTCTTATTCTCTTTACTTATTTTAGTCTTTCATTTCTTCCCATTTTATTCGTCTATTTGTTTGACTCCATTTGTGAACAAATATTAAGTGAAATAAAGAGAGAGAAAGAGAAGGGAAATAATAGGAAAGAGTTTTAAATTCATATAAATATCTTTATGTATAAAAAATAAATTATATTTACTTATATTGCATATAAATCCTCACTTTTTATTCAAATATAAACTTATATAATATTATATTATATTCTTTATTAAACTAAAAGAGATATATTGTATAATATTTGTACATAACTTATATGAAAGACAAAAAATATATTTTTTTTGCGTAACTTATATTTGAATCTATCATTTGATTTGTGACCTTTAGATCTGATCTGTTAATGGAAGAGATGTTTTGAAGGAATAAAAGCATAATTTTTTTAAAACTGAAAATTGAATTTTAAACTTTAATTTCTTGATATGAAATGAATTTATGATAAATAAAATGATTTTTTTATATTTTTTAGGTTTAGTGAATATTTGGCAAATAATTCATATTTTGCTTATACTTTTTGAGTAGGCTTTTTTGAGCCCAGCTCTTTTTTAGATAAGATATGGACTTATAAACTGGTTATTAAATATGAACTCGTTTGGTTTATTATTTAATTCAATTAACATTTTTTCACATTAAAGCTAAAAACTGTTAAAATTTTGCTGTAATTAAAAAAAAATCTTGAATTTAATTATCAAATAATTAAAAATTATTTAGAATTATATTATTTAAAAATATTACATAAAAAATCTGATTCGGTTTACTTTAAATCATTGTAATATACTGTGTAATACACCTAAACATCTGGATCATTTCATCCATACAATCCATACAGATTATATTGTCAGACAAACTGGTATTAGAGATAGTATATGTGATCAGTGGGCAGAGGGAGTAAGTATCTCAATGCAGGAGCTTTTCGCACCGATAGTATTCAAATGCCTCAATAATACAAGTATTTAGAGCTTTGAGTCCAGAAAAGTAGGAATTCTTGAACGAAGAGAAAGAGAGAGAAAAATGTCTTAAACGCTATTTTGCATAAATGGTCAACAAATGGCACAACCATTAGACTAGCAATTGTGGGAACGGTATGAATCACTTGAAGGCAACTGAAGAAAACACTTCTCAAACTTAAAAATAGCAGAAAAGTTTAAAACGAGAAAGAATAAAGTATCCAGAGTTGTTTTTAAATATTTGTTTTATTAAAGCTCCGAATGTTTTACTTAAATCGTATTTTTATTTTACTTTATAATACATAATATTTTTCGCTTAATTTAAATATAACTTAAAATTCTTTTTACATATAATTTATAACAATTTTCATTTCATTTGCTTTTTTATAATTTATATATATATTTGTCATTATATTTGAGACTTAATCGACGATTGCATTCATAAAAATTATCTTTAATATGATTTTTTAAAAATTTCATTCAGCTTTTTGTTGGCAATTAATCTTAATTATAGTCTATATTCTTATCGAAATAGTTTTCATTTATATTCTTATATTTGATTTCTGTAATTGTTAGCAAAGCGTATCTCAAATAAAGATTTTTCTAAAGATTTTTATTTTATTTTAGAGTAAAAATACTTAAGTTTTTCTCTTTTTGTGTCACTTGTTCTCAATGTATGTTATAATGAAAATCAGCCGCAGCTGTGATGGCATTCTTCTGGTGTATTCTTCTTCACATATTTATTCGCACTCATAGAATGTCTTCTTATATGAAGTGATGGACAGATAATCGACCGATAAATAGAGACCTGAATGGAGTGTATGTACGAAATGAAAACAATTCTTCTCTCATTCCGATCGGATTTGGATCCAATCGTTCGCTCTATTCATAGCCAACAGACAGACAGACATTCACTGAACACAAACAATATTTTTCTCATTATATTTCACTTTTCTATTTGGTTTCATAGCTATTATTTCTGATTATTATTATTATTATTACATTTGCTATATATTAATGGCAACCGTCAGGTCTCTGGTCTGTTCGGCCGGTTTTCGTGTGTAGGGAATGTCAGGCAAAGCATATCTCAGTTTTTCCCAAAACATCTTTTCGCCCCATTGGAGGAATGTATTGGTTTTGAGCCAAAGTCTGATGTCTGGGTCGAGATCTTTGCTGGCGATTCGGCCGATGAATATAAGAATGAGTTTATGTCTGTTAGTCCGGAGCACTTCGTGATGTGCGGACTTGAACTCATAGCGACACCACTCGCTCTTCAGGAAGTTCTCACTTATCACTAATATCGTCCGACGCGACGCTTCCATCGCCTCTACAATGGCGTCGGACAGGTAGCCACTGGCCACTGGCAAATCACGGTAATGAAGGCACAGACGGATCGGCGGATTGCCGTATTCGAGCTCCGGCGCTAAGATCTGTGCGACGAATGACTCGTCTTTCTTGCTGTACGACACGAACGCATCGAATAGTTTTTCTTCTTCGCGCCGGTGTTTGGCCCGACCCTCGAGACGAACACCGTATCGGGAGTAGAACCAGACACTCATTTCGCGCCGGTATAAGAATATCACAATCACAGTAAAGAGCAAGAGTACGAACACAGAGCACCCGATGATCACCAATGGCACGTAGTCCTGCACCTGGTACTTGGCCGCGAACATCGACTTACGGGCCGAAAAGTTTGTGCAGACACTCATATTGAACTCCTGGAGCAGTGGCAGAGCCGTCGTCTCGTTGTAGAAGCACTGGACCTGTTGTACATCTCTGATGATGTCCTGACGGGCCGGCAGCCAATCGATGAACTGTTCGATGAACTGGCACTCACACGACCACATGTTGTGTGCGATCCGGGCGTCGATCAGTCGTGTGTTGTAATTCAAATTCCAGACTTGAAATTCAATGATATAATTGTGGTCTAAGTGTAAGATCTGTAACGACTTGAGCGCCAGAAAGGAATTGTTGGCAACGATTGCGATCCGATTGAACGATAGGTAAAGCTCTTTGAGGTCTACGAGCCGTTCGAACTCATAGCCGAACAGTTGTGTCAATCGGTTGTGATTCAGATTAAGGATTTGCAGTGATTTCAGTCCATTGAAGGTCCGGTTGTTTATGGTTTGGATATTACTCTGATTCAGATGAAGGACTTTCATGTTCTTGCGGCCGATGAAGGCGTGCGAAGAGAGCGTCGGGATGTCGTTGCCGTCCAAATACAGTTCGGTCACATCCATAGGTATTCTTTGCGGAACAGAACTGTGAGTGTTATGACTGCAGTCGACGATATTGGTGTTCCAGGACTGGTCATAGTAGCAAGTACAGTTCTCAGGACAGGTCATTTCGCAGTCACAGGCGTCGAACTCACAGCAATGGCATAACGCAAAGCAATGCGATTTGTATGGGCACAGGAACTGCGAGGAATCGGCTTTAGTTAAGGGAACAGCTGTTTGTTGTTTCGTGAACGACAACTGACATTCGATGTGCTGGACGTCAACCATACGCGGGTACTGACGGGACTCGTCCAAAGTGGCGATGCGTTGCAGCCATTCCATACTGCAGTCGCACAGATAGGGATTACCCGATACACTGAACTCAGGCAGTGGCCGCCGAAGCGGCACCTTGCTTAAGCGGAAGGCGTTGATGTCCAGAGTGGACAGACGGTTGTTGGTGAGGTCAGTGCGGGTCAGGTTCTGCTTCTCCATGAAACTAAAGGGCGCTATCTTTTTGATGAGATTACTGTTCAGAAGAATCATTTCGATTCCGTTCGGGAGAGCACTCGAGTCTATTTCCCCGATCCTATTGACCGATGCGTCCAATGTTCGCAATTTGAGCACTGATTCCAATTCAAAATAGTTGCCCAGACTATCGATCTGGTTGTCGTGTATGTCCAGCCACTGGAGGCCAATGGGTATGAGTGCGTAGTCGAACCAACCGATTTTGTTGACCGATATGTTCAACATAAGTAAATCACGTAAATTACTGAACAGACCGTTGATGTCGACGATGTAATTGCTGTCCAGACGTAGTGCGTGCAGGTCTGGCACGTCATCGAAAGTGCCTTGTTCGATGCCCTGGATCTTGTTCTTGGCTAAGTTCAATATTCTCAGTGAAGGCAATTCCTGGAAAACACCTTTCGATAGGTTTCCAATTTGGTTGGCCTCCAGGTTCAGGCCATAGAGCTGTTCGACGCCCCGATAGGATGCGTTGTCTATTTCAATGATCCGATTGTAGGAGAGGTCGAGACTCCGCAGGAATTGCAATGTATTGATAGCCGTCGGCACTGATTCCAGTTTATTGGACGACACGTTCAGTTCCATTAGGTTTGAGATGTTCTTAAAGGCGTTCGCGTGAATAAAGTCCAACTTATTCGAGTCCAGTGCCAACATATTGAGCACATGAAGACCCGATAAGGACAGGCCATCGATACGGGTGAGCCGATTATGGCTGAGGACTAGTGTATGCAAATTGTATAGCGATTGGAAGGCATTGTCTGCTATGCTCTCGATCTCGTTGTGATGTAATTGCAATACTTCTAAACTATACTGCGATCTGAAGGTCGAGGCGTCGATACGACTCAGTCGGTTGTGCGACAGGTCTAGCGATACCAATCGGATGAGGTCGGCGAATGTGTCCGGGCCTATCCAGTGCGAAGTGATCTCATTGTGACTTAGATCGAGTAATACCATCTGACCCAAGGCGTTGAAGAGGCCCGGAGGCAGCACTGATATGCTATTGTTCTGCAGATACAGTTCGGTCAACGATGTAGACACGGATTGAAAGAATTTGGGCGGAAGTGCAACCAATTGGTTGTTAGACATATCGAGAATTGTTAGTTCACTCAAACCCGATAGAGACGACTCTTCGGCTCTGGAGATCTGATTGTGATGTAGTGATAGCACCTGTAGTTTAGTCAACAGACCAAAGCCACGATCGATGAGCACTTTGATCCTGTTGTAAGACATGTCCAGTTGGGTAATGGAGTCGAGTTTGCACTGCAATTGGACTTTGTCTTTGTTTTTTGATGAGAAGCCGACACTAATTACTTCTTGGAATTGATTTGCAGTCAAATTAATAAATTTAAGTGCATTTAGATTACAGAACAGACTCTCCGGCAGCCAAGTGATCGAATTGGACGACAGTTCGATCCGCTCCAGACGGGCCACAGGTGTCAGTAATCCACCCGTGGGTATTTTAAGCTGAAGATCACCCCAATTGTTATTAAGTGTCCTAACAGTCAGATTTCTCAACTGAGACAGACCGGTGAATGTGAGCAAGGGCAGCTCAGACAGTTTGCACCGGTCTATCGCCAGTTCACGTAAATGGCTCAGGTGTTCAAACGAACGGTTAGATAAGGAACTTTCAAATAGTATATCATCACAAATAATGGTGAGGCCAGTGGTGTGCTGGGCCTGGATTAGACTAAAGTTGGTGCTATCGAACGCCCCGTTAACTGTCCTTAACTTACAGGTCAGCAGAACGTTATCACTATTGGTCTGGTCGTGATTGGTCTTCCACTCACAGTCTTCTGGTGCCACATATCGCACCGATACCACTGACCAAAGCTGTTCAGTGATCAACAATATGAACAATTGGGCTATCAGTGAAACACTCATTGAATGGCATTTGTTTGAACCCATTTCTGGCGATTATTATTATAATTATTAATAATATAATTCTGGTTCGGATTTAAGGCATTATAATACTCCTGGCCTTTGGTGTCGGAGCACATTTAGCACTGGCCAGACATTTCGTCTTAAGCACCCGACGATCCTCTGGGTCCTCATCCACAACAAACTTATGAGAGAACATAAAAGTGCAAAAGAGAGCGCTTGAAGACCAGAGCGAATGGACTGAAACTCTTCACGAAATGCATGTATGAGTGAGAGCACAGTTAGTATAGCATAGACTCAAAGCAAGTATAATGTGCTTCAACTGATCACAACTGCAATGCTCTTAGGCTGAACAGTGAACTCGTACTGAAAACTGGTCTCCGAGTGAACAGAATAGAAGACAACTTCTGAGCCCTACTACCAGTGCCTGCAAAGAGTGTGTGCGCTGTAAAGTGGGCGCAACTGCTCTCCGGCTATATATCTGACTCGATATGACTGCTCTCTCGCGATAGTTAGCAATGGCTATGAAATCGGTTTGGGTTTAGAAATGCTTTTTATATGCAGTATAAGAGCTAAACGCGTAGTACAGGTCAAATGCGAGAAGAAGTTTAGCCAGTTTACACAAACTGGTCTACTCCACAGCATTCAGGCACATGCGCTCTACTCTGCACTTAGTCTAGTTCAGTTTTGTATAATTAAACTAAAAGGTATTTCAAGCATAACTGAGCGCTCAGACCATTATTTTAAGGGCTATTTCTTTGAGATACAAATGTTTTGGCGAATAATTATTTTCATATTTATTGATAATTATTTATTTATCTCGATATTTGTGTATATAACTGACCATGCACATCCTTTGTTCTTAATCTTGATATTTATTAGTATAATCTTTAGAGCCTTCCGATTATATGCGTTAGAGATGTGCAAGTCGGCCGAGACAAAAGGTGCTTTGTCTATACCCCCCTTGTATATCCCTAGTATATTTAGTTCAGTTGAGTTTAGGGTCAGAGCCAAGAGAACAGAGAGAACAGTCCGGAGAGGAATGTATTAAAAAATAGAAAATAATTATACATTTTTTGTGAAATATCTGACAATAAAGTTGTTATAATAGTTAACAAACATTTGAGTAGTCTTTCCATACAATCAATAGAATAGATGAGAACATAGTAGACATGAGATTACATACACACTTGAAATTGTATTCAATGTACATAAAAGACATGTTAGAGACAGACAGACATATAATGAACAACAAGTGCGACATCAAAGGAGAGTAACAAAAAAGATAAGAATATAAAAAATAAGAGTCGAGACAAACGTATAGAATATTCAGAGCAATGTATAAGACATTGAAAGTGTAATTCAAAAGTCAAGTCAAGTAAGTCTGAGTCCAATACACTCACAATTCAAATATAGAATAGAAATAAATGCTTAAAACGAAGACTCAATAAATAAAATCTTAGAAAAACATATCATTGAATGTATAAAACACTGACAAAGTATATAAACATATATATGAAGTATAAAAAAATTGTTCACAAAAAATGTTTTCGATTTTTTGTGAACTAAAGTGTTCTTTGAAATTGAAGTTTTTTTGGGAGCAATTTGTTCGAGTAGTAAATTTTCAGTAAAGTTATGTCATTCCAAGCGTATACCTGCGAAACCAGTTCACACCTTAACGGAGATGGAGGAGAGAGAGAGAGAGAGAGAGAGAGAGAGAGAGAGAATGCGAGACAAGTCCTGCAGAAAAAAATAGTTATTTATCCCGAATCCAAAAGTTTTGGCAATTGGTGTGTGTGTTGTGCTCTCGAGTCGAATCCAATTTTGCGAACAACACTCTTCAATGTAGTCAATGTAGTTTTTGTTAATAGCAATGCACAGTTGGTGTTCCCTTAGAAGAACGAGTGCACCGGCATATGCATACGTACTGTGACTGAATGTATATATACCTGACCACATGTGAACCGCGCACTTATTTAATCATATCAAAACAGATAGGTACCTGTGAGGTTGCCCAGACCATCAGACCATCGGGTGCTAAAAACTCTCTTCTATTTTGATTGCTGTGAAAAAAGACAGAGAAATATGTTTTTCAAACAGAAAAATACAAATATATTATAATTGGCGTTAAATTTGTGTTTCAGCGAAAAAAAATAAGAAAAGAAAAAATAAAGGAATAAATAATATGAAACAGAATTGAGGCAAACATTTCTGACGGAACTGACTTTCAATTAATACACTCCTGAAGGAAAGGCTGCTTTTTAATCCATCTGAAAGGTGTTGGCCTGAATTTCCAATATATCGAGAGATTATTCAGATTGAAAAATAAGTTTGAGTTTTATATTAATTAGTTTTTCTGGAGTATTAAATACAGGAGTTTTGGAGTTGAATAGTAGAAAGAGGAAAATATCAATGGATTCGATACTTTTCTGCTTAAGGTTTCCTTTTATTTCTTTTTTCTCTAGCATTTGACTCAAATTTCTTTGACATTTCATTTTGAAGAATACAATAGTTTTAAAGCCAAATAAGTTGAGAGAAGAAATGTTAGCGAAAAGTAATAACAATAATCATTACTACACACAGAGAGAGGATATTAGGAGTAGTTTTCTGTCCAGAGTTCTAACGTCTAATACACTGTTTGGCAATCACTTTAAACACAACATTTGGTCCGAAAAATAAAGAATAATTTCTTTTATACAAAAAATATTTTTAATTTATTATAAGAATTGGTGCACTCGTTATAGTGAATGTGTCACTCCATTACAATGAACGCGTCAATAGATTCACAACACTTGAAAGACTTTCAATTGTATGCATAGTTCAGTTGAGTTTAGATTCTGAGCCAAGAGAACAGAGAGAACAGTCCGGCCGGAGAGGAATGTATTAAAAAAGAGAAAATAAAAAAAATAGTATAAAGAGAAAGCTCTGAATGCGAAAGATCTAAAGATCTCTTCCCTCTTATTCTTATGGACGGCATTTCAATTAGCTTCAGAAGGGATCGACACAGAGGAGAACGAGAGGCACAGGTATGGATGTATGGGCTGTAGAGCCGTACAGGAAAATAGCCGTTTGCTTCGCATCACTGCACTTACAGCATGTTTTGGAGCACTGGCACAGAACTCATAGACAGTATGATATGAAAACGTTGAACTGAACTCAACCACTCTTTCTTCGGTTCAGCAAAAAAAAATATGCGAATACCAGTGCCATAGTATCGGTGCTACTGTTTGTGCTAAATCTGTACTCACTATTGCATAGTATTATTATTTTCCTTTAACTGATTTTCCCTCACATATGAGACCTACTGTTCATTGAATAGATTGTAGGTCTGAATAGCGACTAATATATTGGAATATTTGAATATTAACGTTACGAGTCTTTTATGCTCTTTCACTCTAAACGGTAGGTAAGCACAGGACAGGACAGGAGTCTGTATACACACAGTCAGCAGACCTTTTAAATCATCGCATAGTATGTGATATTTTAAGACCGATTGTTGGCATAACTACTGCGCGACGGCTTAGTAGAGGAAAACTTGAAAACTATTGCAAAAAGTATTGTTCCGGCAGTGGTTTGGCTTCGACTCTGGGACTCAGCACAGTTACTATATGTATACGCCGTTCACTTCAGATCAAGTATTCAATAATTCAATATTTCTACTAACCATACAATTTGTGAATGAGATTAACATAAATACAAAAGAGGAGTAAAAGCAGTGGAAAAGAGAGAAAGCTTTAAAAGAAAAAGAAATAAAAATAAAATAATAATAAATTATATTTAATTTTTCGCTGAAAACTATAAAACAATATTTAAAAAGTGTGTGAAATATATATCTAATGAAAGAGAAAACTATTTTTGTGTAACGATTTTAACAGTTGTTTTATTCTTTATTTTTATTTTGTTTTGCTCTAAAATTTAAAAAAAAACTTTTTATTATTAATAGTTCCGAAAAGAATAAAATAATTTACATATATATTGTTCTGGTGTATGAATGGGCGCCTTTCCATTCATTCCGGTCCTCTCTCTCACTCTCTCTGTGTGTCTATGCAATAATAGGCACACAATTCGGGCGATGAAAGCAATGGTTTGTTTTGATAATATTTAGTTTTCTTATTATAAATTATTTTTAAAATATGAAAAAAACTTTTCACACCGTTTATTATGAATGCATTTATGCACTCAATTAAATAAATAGCAGTGAATAAAGAGAGTGAAAGTATTTCGACCAAAACATTAATTTATTTTTTCAAATGAAAAAAATGATAAATAAAATAAATAATGAAAAATAAGTTAAATTATTTGAATCGTTAGAAAGTTTTGCTTAACTATAGAAAAAGAATTGGTTTAACAAAAATCCTAATTTATATTATACTGTATTTGTATGAATCATAAGTGCAGTATATATTTCGCATAACAATACTTACAATACCTGTTGTATTAATACCATTATATCATAAAAGCTTTATTATATATAAAACTATTATATAATATATGAGAAATTTTTATAATAAATTGTGTTATAATCTAACCAACAAAATAAATGACCAAATAGTGTCGGATACTTAACAAATGCCGAACACATTGAAAATGTGAGATTGGAGTACAAAGACCTCATTTTTCAAAAGTTTAAATACTCGGAAATAAATAAAATAAATATATATTTTTATATTCACTTATCTAATCGCGATATAAGTTTGAAAAGAAAAAGTACTATTTCTGCCCTATCTTTCTCTTTTCACTCAACGCATACACAAATATATATCCTTTTTATAATCAAACATCGATTTTCGCCCATTTCTATCCATAAATCTATTCGTATGTATGAGAAAATTAGTAGCTTTTCGGCTCATTTTTATATACAATTCTCTCTCTCTCTCTCTCTCTCTCTCTCTCTCTCTCTCTCTCTCTCTCTCTCGTCTTATCTCTCTTTAGTTGTTTTTAAGTATCATTTTTAAGGTGTGTTTCGCTTCGGATATATTTTGCAGAATTCTCTCTCTGTATCACAAAATCATATGTATATAAACGTTGCGCTCGAGAAGAAAAAGTAAAAGTCCCGCTGTTTTCAACTTTCATATATTTTTTTAGTAATTCCTCTTCTCTTATATTCTTTAATAAATTTCTAAATATAATATATTTTTCTCTCTAAACGAAAATATATAAAAAAGAACTGCTTTTGAGTGCGAAAGAGAGTGAAAGATCTGATCGACGTTTTACACATACAGAAAAGTGAACACAAAAAAGTGCCCCATGTTTGCCAAGTGGGCGGCTTATGGCCCGAAGGGGGGCTTGCTTTCCATGTAATGTTATTCAAGTATGTTATGGTCAGAAAAAAGGAAATTTTTTATATAAAAGGCGACAAAATATTTATATAAATATGAGAGGGATTTAGTGAATAGAGTCGACATTACTATTATGCCCAGTAGTGTAGTGTAGGATAATGTGGTGTAATTTGGAAGTGGGATTGTGGGACAGTGAGCAAGTACATAGCTTATAGTGAACGAATTGCACAAGTCGATTCTGGATTGTGACCCATATTTAATCCACTCATAGAATACACAAAATGATAAAACCGTACAAATCATGTGATGTCGAAAATTTCGATTATGTCTTAACTGCTATTCATTTGCGATAAAATAATTATATTTTCATACAATATATTCAGGCAATAGATTTGTTTTACTCTCAATAATCTACATATACTGTACTCTAGTTTATGTTAAATAGACTTTTCTGAACACAATTTATAGTTGAATTGATTGAAGGAAAATATAATTTCATATATTTTTTTTTGGATCGGATTTTATTCCTCATTCTATCAAAACTGCAATTTTATTTGACGATGGCTCAAATCTTTGAAGTTTTTTTTCTTCTTTTTGTTTGAACTATAAAACAAGAATTTTTCCGATTTTTTATATTTTAATTCAATCTTTTGTTTGATGTTTGAGAATATAAACTCTTAAACAAAAAGAGTATTTTATTGTCAAAAGTTTTGCTCTTAAAGAGAAACTGCATTTCAATTGAATAGAAAAATAAAGTCTTTTTTATTAAATAAATAATAAAAATTAGAAACAAATAATAGAAACAAAAATTCATTTTAGTGTTTATTTTCTATAATTAATTTCTTAATCAATGTATTCAATCAGAAAAGAAGAGATAAAATTGAAATAATTATGAAAAAACGAAAGTACAGTATTTGATTGAATTGAGAAATAATGAGCTAAATATCCAATGAAAGAAAATAAAATTAAAGAGAATTTTAATTAAGATAAGCGATTAGTATATATAAAAATTTTCATTGTATATAATGAGCATATTTTCTGTATTCAAGAATTTTTGAGTCATTTTTTTTGATGAATTAGTCGTTTATATCTGTTAATCGATCTGAAGGATAGGTCAGTCTTTGTGCTCCCAATTAAATAACTACTGAAACAAATCTCTGTAATAATTGAAATATATCTTAAAATTACTTTAGATATAAGAAGTAGTGAATGCATACAAATTTTAATCTCACTTTTGAAATGAAAAGAAAATATAATCAAAAATTATCTTAAAATTGTGTATAAGAATAATATATTAATTAATTGGTTAACAAAATCTCTTTTCCTTTCATTTCAAAACAATTCTATTAAATGACAGCTAAAGCCACAAATTCTATAGCAAAACGATAATTAATACTGATATATGCAAGGTGAATAAAGCTAAATAGTCCTAGCTTGAACATATTGAACATAACATTGATAAATTTTGTGAGAGCATTTTGCAGGAAAAGCTCAGGGACAATGTTTAACTTAAATTTGCTCCCTCACCCCTATAGCCAATCATCATCAACGTGGATGAGCTTGCTTATTCATGATTTTTATAAATGTCTTTATTATTCTATAGATCCGAGAAAAAGATTAGAAACAAATATATATAAAAAATTGTTCTCTTCTCAAAAGGAAATGTTTCTTCACTTAATTATTCGTAATTTTTTTTTATTTTGTTGTAAAAAATGTAAAATAATTAATCAACTCTTTTAACGAAGTATTGAAAAATATTTTTAACCAAAAAACAAAAATGCCTTTCGCTGTATATAATGAAGAAGTTTATTAAAATATTTGCATATAATTAAAAAGCAAACAAACATTTACTTCATTTGATTTCAAATATTTTTCTTATTTTATCATTGAATTCAATTTTAATTCAAAGATATTTATGTTTATTTCATATAAGATATAGCAATGAAAGGAATGAATACGTGATTTATTTTACATATAAAACACTGTTTATTAGTGGCAATGAATGAATACTTTCTCTTCGTATGGAAAGTTGTGAGAAGTTTGTGATTATACTAATGTAGATAAAAATATTCACAGAATATATTCCAGAAAAATAAAAACTAAAAATAAGAAATATAATTGAATTTGAAAATAAAACTTAAGGATTCTTCTGAACAATTTTTGTCTGTGAAAAATAGTCGGAAAAGTCTAATGTCATTTCAATTTCACTCTGAATTTAAAGTTAAAAATATTCACAAAAATAATTCATAATATATGGAAATATAATTTAATTTAGATTTTCCTATAGAGAGTGAGAGCGCACTAGTATTCTCACTATTATAAATGCCAGAGTTGGGCCGGTCTGCCATCAAAAGAAAAAGTGAGAAAATTTTTTATTTTTATAAATAAAAAAAAAATAAAAATTCTTGTGAGCTATTGAGAGGAAAAAGTATAAGAATTTTCACTTCGTTAATGTTTCGCACCTTTAGATCAAAAAATGAAATCTAATTTAAAAAGAGTGAGACTTAGATATAGAGTGAAGAGAAATGAAAAAAGAAATGATATTTAATTAAAAATCGCATTCTTTGTGTTGCTCTGTGTGTGTGATAAAACTTTTTTTAGTATTAATACTTATTTAGATAACAACATATTCTCCATGAGTTTGAGTATATATGGCAAATATGTTTCACTTCTATTAAATTACTTGTCTCTCAGATTCACACTCACTATCCTATCCATGCTATCAGAGTATTAATATATGAAAAAAAAGTTTGGTTGAGATAGAGTTAAGTATGAAATAAAAATAGTTTTTTCATATCATTTGTGTGTTTATATCATATCATATAATAACTGAAACTATAATTAAATATTTTCGCCGTTTAATAGAGTTTTTAAGAGAAAGTTAATGATAAGTGAAAACCTGTTTATTCATGGCTTAGATATGTTTTGCAAAATCAGATAAAGAAAAAAAAACTAAGAATTTCTTTCCAAACATAATATAAGAAAAAAAAAAGTAAAATTCGTTTCACGAAATCAAATACAGAAAACCATTCATTCAATTGATTTCAATTCAAAAATCATTTATTTGTTTGCGAATGTCAATGAGTTTATCATTGGTTTTAACTTCAAAATACTCGATCAGTAGTTATAAATCGTTTCAATTAGATATTCAATAAGAAAAAAGATATTTCATTACATTTTTTTCCAATTCAGACCTTGACTTGAATTTGATCAGTGATTATATATAATATGATTTTGACAAATAATAAGAAATAAATAAAAACAAAACATAAGAAAAACGCATTTATCTTAACTTTTTTTCTAATCGATTGCTTTGAATGAAATATTAATCGAAAGCAAAAGCAAAAAATTCAATAATTTTTTACGTTCGACACAAATATAAAAACTTATATTAATTTATATTAACTCAAAAAAGAGAGAGAAAAAAAATCTTATGATAAGTCGTATAAATAAATTAAAATAACAGAAAATAAGAAAAAAATTTCTTAATCTTTGAAAAAATACTGAAAAAATTTAATTAAGTTTAGAAAAGGTATTGGAATTCCCAGATAAATATCGTTACAGTATTTCTCTCTCTCTCTCTCTCTCTCTCTCTCTCTCTCTCTCTCTCTCTCTCTCTCTCTCTCCACTCGGTTTCATAAAACAAATTCTGTCGGTTCACCAGAAAAATGAAATTCAAAAAATATAATATACTGTATATTCAATGATATTCTAATGGATACATAGACAGAAAACCAAAAATATTTTTCTCATAACGAAAATACACCCGTTTTTCCAGTTTGTATGTATGCATGAAAATGATGATACGATTTATATTATTTTTTAATATTTAGGAAATTATTAAAATATTATGAGATATTATGAGAGTCTAAGAGATTGAGGGAAAGAAAAATATTTAAATTTCCATTTCTTATGAAGCTCTCAGTAAACGACGAGTGACTAAACTATGATAAAGACCTGGAGCTGTTCAGAAAACTCTCAGTAATGTATAGAATAATATATATAAGAATTACTTAATTTATGATAAGTAATAGATAGAGGAGAGGGAGAGAGAGAGGAGAGGGAGAGAGAGGAGACGAGAGAGAGAGAGAGAGAGAGAGAGAGAGAGAGAGAGAGAGAGAGAATGAGCACATTATCAGTTTGTTTGGCTCTTAATTAAAGACAATTTCTATTCTATTCTCGTGACCTTAACCGCAGATCTGAGACGGGTCTGAAATATATTTGAATTTAATTTCAATTTAGAGACTGACTCCGACTATAACAAGGAATTGAAAGAATTTTTAATTCTGTTAATGCATTTATGCTTAGAAACAATACCACAAACTCTGAAGAATAAGCTTATGATTGCAATCAACATATTTCGGAAACATATGAGACATAAAAGAAAATATATATTCCTGTGATTTGATGACAAGAATTTGACTTAAAATACGATAAATAAATAATAAGTAAAATAAATATACATAATATTAATATAACATAATATACATAATAATTGGTAACAAAAAAGTTCAAAAGACGGGAAGTAATGCTTAGCTATATATGAGTTGAGATTTACATTAAAAAGTATTAAAATACATCAGAATTATGAATAAATATGAGCTAGGGATGGTCAAGGGGACATAGCCGAAATATAACCTTGAATATGACAATTTTACAAAGCAACCTTCATAAGGTTAGCTCTGGTGATGAATCTCCCCCTTATGAAGGCATACAATATATGTAGAAAATAATTCAATACATTTAAGTAATGCTATTCCGAAGCGCTTTTGTGTTATTACGAAAATAATAGGAAAACAAAAAATGCTAATTCTTTTGCTAAAAAATGAATATTTGTTTCGCACAAAAAAATTAGTATGGATTCAAACATACGATACGCCCTATTATTTACTTGACTTATCTCATATGCATAAGGATTGTGTCGGATTGTGCGATAAGAGTTGCGGAAAAACTTTTGGCACAAATTTATTAAAATAGAAGAAAAAATATGAAAAATCAAGAATTTTTGTTCTTATTTATTGTTTAGTATTATTCAGTTGTTATTCAGAACTGAGCAGAGGGTGGATATGAAGTACTTTTAAAATATTGTTAGAAAAAAGTATAAAATTATTTTTCTTTTATTAATATAATATAATATTTATACTTAAATAGCATATAATTTATTGAGGAATAGGAATAATATAATAAGTTTTTAATTATTAGGACATTGCGAATAGCCTTAGCCTCATAACATTTTATGGCTAACTGTGTCTATACAACCTAACAGTCTGTTTCAAATGTTTTATTTAAACAAAACAAAAAAATAAATCATAAATATGACAGAAAAGATATAAATTTGATCTGAATTTTTCAATTATATAAATACTTAATGTTTTAATGGCTTAATATTTTTGACTTTTGCCTAAACACTGTTCAAACGTTTGATAAGTGAGCGGACAGACATATGAGATAAATATGTGCTGATAGGGAACAGAAAGAAAGAAAGACTGGCTATTTAAGTAAATTGGCCAACCAGTTCCTTCCGTGTCGGCCAGGGAGTAGAGAGAAATATATCATTTATGAGGAAACGGTAACTCATAGTCAGTGCAGAGAAAAAGAGAATTACATTTAAAGAGTCTCTAAACAGAAATTAAATATAATATAAAATACAATAATTGATAAAAAGTCATATTTATTATTTCAACGGCAAGAGAGCAGAAGAAGTAAATAGTCTTAACTGTAATATAGAGTACAGTATTATTGGCTTAATTATGATGGACTTCATAACTATTAGATCGCATTAAGTGAATGCTTTGGGCGAATGAGTCCACAGACACAGAGAACACAAATACAGTATAAAGTATGAAGAAATCTATTATAAAGAAGAGCACTCTTTAAAAAAATTTAAACTTAAACTTCATATTAAACTTCATAGCCTTTGTATGAGAGAGCCATTAGGGAACTGAGGGCTCTCTAAGTTCATGGGCAGCATAAGTAGTTCGAGTCCGTCCATACAATTATCTCTCTTATATTTTCTGATGAACGTTCATATACTGCACATTACTGTGTAGATGACTGTATTGCTATTTTTATTCTCCTTGTGCTCTCCGCACAACACAATTGAACGAGGAGTCAGTGGTGCACAAGAGAATCGTGATCTAACATAACATTTAACAATTTTAAGGCCAAAAATATCCCATTTTTCTTACCATTACTTCTCTCTCTTTATACTGTGCTCTCTATTACACACAGTATTACAGTATATAATAGTCTACTCAAACAAAATACATTCTCTTCATACGAATCATAACTGTCTTTCAATTTTATTGTAAACTTTATTTTATTTTATAAATAATTTTTATTCTTTACTTTATTTCTTATATTTATTTTTATTCCTATTATTCGAGTTATTATTATTTTGATTGTGTTTATGTGTATGCCCTCGCTCTTCAAAATTATTTAATACCTTTTCCCTGCAATTGCTTCCTTTCCTGGTCTGTGTCTGTTCTGCTCCTCACAAGTGGGAGAGTCTTATCCTTTGATTGTATATTAAAACAGATTTAATTTTTATTATATTTTTTACTTCTTCTTAAACTTAAACTTTATTTTATAATTTGATTCATACAAATAAAATCTAAACACAGTCTGAAAAGGGATCGTCGTTTCACTTGATTTTTCTTCCGATTCCAAACACATTTCTAGACTTACATAAAAAGTATTGAATCGACGGAATGAATGAATAATAAGAAAATAAATAATAATATAAATAGAAAATTATATTTCATCTCAAATCAAATTTGTTATATTAGTATAAAATTCAAGCAATTTTCGGATATCATTGTAATATAAGAAAATAATATCAATGGATAACTGGCCAGACATACGAAAAAACGAAGAATAATATGAAAAATGTTTTGTACCAGGAATTGAATGACTCTTTATATCGCTTCCAGTTATTTATTATAATCACATTTAATACGGTTTTTCTTGAAAATTAGATTTCATACAAAAGAATTCAAAGCAATAGAAGAATCAAAATATTAAATAAAATACATATATCTGAACGATATGTAAATTTTTCTAATCGTATAGCATCTAATTCGGTAAGGAAGGGAATGGTATGGTATGGTAGTAGACAGGCGAATGGAAGGGCCAAAAATGCGATCATCATTACTATCCTCTAAAATATATCTGTTGTTCGTTAAAAACGGCAAAACAGGTTCAGTTGAGCGCAACTATAAGAACACTCTTTACGGCAAAGAATATGTAATAAGAAAATTGCAATCAAATATATATAAGCGAATCCCTGTTCCTATTATTAGTTCTCAAAGTGGAGAGAGAGAGAGAGAGAGAGAGAGAGAGAGAGAGAGAGAGAGAGAGAGAGAGAGAGAGAGAGAGAATCACTTATTTAAATGATTTTATGTATATATCATATCATTGTTTAGTTTCAAAGCAATAGAGACACAGCAGTGAAGAAGAAAATATAATTTATTCACACAATCAGCACATGAAAGCTCATCTAAAAAAGAGCCAGAACTGTAATATTGCCCTACAGGCCGATCCTCTGTACTGTACACTAGTGTTCAGAATAATTTTTTAGCCTTTTTTGTTATCTCTCACTCAATGGCTTATAAAAGCCAGAATCAAGTCAGCCCTCGCTTTAATAACGCAATACAACTAAAATAATTTTCAACTGAAATAATATATATTGAAGTCTATGTGTAATAAAGGAATGAAAAATAAAATATGAAATAAATTGAAATGAATGAGACGGGAGGAGAGGGAGAGAGAGCACAGGCGTCTTTAGATAGGTATGAAATGAAAGGGCATCCTGTTTAGTAGTGTGCCTGTGCTGTGTGTATGTGCTCTCCAGTGTTTGTTTTAAAACAAGTCGTCGACAACAGAATACTTTGAAAGAATTTTTTTCTCGTTTTGCTGAATGTTATTTATGATGGCGTTATGCTTATGGCCAGACAGGCCAGTGCACAGCACATACACTACACTAATATATACAAACGATAAAGTTTTGATCAGATATTGAAAAGGTATTACAAAAATGAGAAATTGAAAACATAAAGAATTAAACGAACCGCTCGAGTCGTCTACGATATGAATGTGCTTTCTCTTTGTTAGGAGTTCTCTATTTATTTATTTAACACAACTATTGGAATGCATTCATAACTTATAGTTTTGGTCTCCCATTCGGATAGCATTTCTGTCTTTCAATTGAATTTTTCAATTAATAATAATAATTCGATTGAATGTCAGAAATGTCAGAATATTTTACTCTATTATTCTTATCTTTCTATTTGGAGTCTAAACTTGAATTATTGGTCAGGGACGCAGTGCTCATTAGCCAGACCGAACTTTGCTCCTGGTCTTTATCTCTGTATTAATTCTAATTTTATTTTTTTGTTCGCTATATTAATAAATTTTTGATTAATATAATACAGTAGTTGTTTGTGTTGTCTGTTTTGGGAATGAATGCCAGTCTTGTTATGAGTATAAGAGTATGTCTTATGTCTGCAGAGATAGTGTTGTGTTGTATTGATTGCGTGTCTGAGAGAGAGCACCGAAAGGTGAGGTGAATGTGATTGTGAAGTGAATGCTTTAATGCTTGAAAAGATAGTATAATTCACATATTATTGCTTCAATGCAAACGCCTTTCTTCTATACCCTCTCACATCTCACTTCTCACTATACAAGCAAATTGTTTGCACAACAAAATCCCAACACTTTATTACATGTATTGAAATACAGTATTTCGTATATAGAATAGGAATTGTTTGCGAATATAGTATGTCTTCGAATAAAATATTATATTATTTGAATAATATTTGACTTTACGATTGCAGACAAATAACAGAATAAAAGGAAAAAAAAGTGAATAAATTACACATAAAATTGAATTTCGATTTCTATTTGAAATGTTTTTTATTTTTCTCATTTCTTATTCAGTTTTAAAATTTTTATTTGTATTTGTGTTTATATTTTTAATTTGTTTTAACGAATGCAAAGCTCTTATTCGTTATTGGGATATCAAATAGTGTAATGGCTAGGAAAGGGATGTGAAGGAACAATCGGATGAGTTCTGGTTCATAACCTACACATATAAGTTGCGAATCCAATGCAATCGATCGGCACAATAGATCGCGTGATACTATTTCACAGCAATTATACCGTTTTTAAGTCCCAATGATTTTGATGTTTGCAAAGAAAGGAAGAAAAAAATCGAGAAATTCTTTCTTTGCTCTAATATATCATATATAGAGCTATCGTTTGAGTCAGACGTGAAAACAATCCGAACGAAACAATTTCTGTGAACAAAACAAAGTGTCACTCAATTACTGCCTCTCACTATAACTTCTAATATGTATAACATATCCTCCAAACTAACTATCCATCTATTGGTAGGCGTTTAATAAGCGAATAGAAGTGTATGACTTGTATTGTGTATAAAAATAAAATCATATTTAGAAGCAAACAATTTTCATAAGACTTATCCAGATATACAGTAATATCAAGTTATGTTAACCTTCATATTGATTCTTGAAATTCTTCTGATACTGTACTCAATTCATGTTTATAAGTCATGGCTTTCTGAATAAGTAGAAAAAATTGAATGTCTTTCAAAAACTGAATGAAATATAATACTCGAGAGAAAAAAATCTTAGCTATATATTGGCTCCTCTTTTAAGAAAGTGAAATGCCGTTCAATACATGGCATAAACCCCTAATAGATTATGAATAGCGACAAGAAGTATATGATAGGCTATATTTTCAATTGATAAATTACATTTCTCATTTGTGAAAAAATTTATTTGTGTTCTGTTTAGTACTTTTCTTAATTTTTTTGCTGTCCAATCAATAGATAGACTTTTAGATGGATTACTATAAGCTTAGGACTAAATACTATTATTATTATTATTTTTAATTTTTAAGTTTCCGAAACATATCTTAACTTTTTTCCTACTCTTTAGTTATAAGTATTATTTGGCTCTGTTTTACATTTAGAGTACATAATAGTTATTATAGTGATTATACTTAACAATAAATTATTCTTTATTATCACTATATTATTAGCTGTACTTTCCGACTGTGCTATCGTATGGTATGGTATGGTTGGAAGAGTAGTCTGTCCTCTACTTTATGGCATATATGTTCTGTATTGGAGGTAATTCTCAAGAATAGAAGGGCTTATTTGACTCGAGGGAACATTTTTAGTCTTTAGTCCTCTCTTTCTCTGTTCATAACAACAAAAAACTCTTAACGAACCAAAAACTTTGTAATACATATCTGAGAGTTATAAACAAAAACAAAAGTCTACTCAGAATTCTTTCTTATATATAAACTACATAACAAAGTATATAAATTTGACGTATTTATAAATAAGAGCAAGAGCAAAATTCATTATTTTTTATTATTATTATTACTGTTATTGCTATAGACATGCATTAAGTTATGCATAATTATGTATGAAAAGTAAAAATCTATGCATTCATTAATTATATGCTTTAAGAAAAATAAATAAAAAAATCGATTAATTTATGATTTTTTTTGTGCAAATATTTTGTAGATTTATTTAACAGAATTATAACAATAGAAATAATTCAAATGATATTTTTGCAGCACATGTATAGAATAATTGTGAAATGAATTTTGTAAAGATTGATATGTATTATCTGAACGTCTATTAGATTGAGCCGAACGTAAAGCACATTCACTTATGGATCGGATATAAGAATGTAAGAAATTTTCTATTTTTTTATTTTTGCTTTTCATGCAACGCAACGAAAAATTTTTCAATTAAGTCGACAATTGAAGCGAGCAATGCATGTATACAATAGATAGAGAATATACAACACAAGAACCTTCTGAACCCCAACGTAAACTTTTAAATGAAAAAAAAATTAGAGACATATTATAGAGAAAATGTATGTTTGAATGTTTGAATTGTATGCATCGATTGGATTGCTTTGAATTGAAGGATAAGTATGAAATCAAAACACAATTAGAGTGTATATTAAATAATGAAATTTAATATATTGTAAGTACAATACAATAAGTATTATTAAATTTATATATAATAATAAGCGTTTCATATAATTCATTATAAATTATACAATAAATTGTTAATGAAATATAAGGAAATGATATAATGATGGAGTAATTGCTTGTGACTGCTATTCAATTAAAAATAAATAAAATATATAACAAACAAAATAAATAAATTATTTATATGGAGAGAGAGAGAGAGAA
>JAQIWA010000695.1:0-26535 GCA_034693305.1 Eueremaeus valkanovi
TAATACTTGATTGGTAACAGTTTTATTGAATATTATTGATAGAAGATTCAAGAAATTCATTCGCATAATCATATGCTCTTTAAACCTTTTTTTCCACCCTGCGGACCCTTGGTATATACCCTTAGACTGGTTTACAGATTAATTGACAACTTTTTTCGACAGCATTCGTCTCATTATATGATTGAAATAATTGATAAGTTTTTCAAACATTTATTTAAACACAAAAAGACAATACATTTAATCGAAAGAATAATAAGTAATAAAAAAAGTTTAAATTATTTTAAAAAAGGATTAAATTGTAATTAAAATATGGAAAACATTAAAACCAATACATATTAAGCTTTTTTATACTAAAACTAAAAACATTGAAATTCGACCAAAAGTTCTGTTATTTTTTGGTTCAAAACTAATTGCTTTGAAATCTTTTGATTCAAAACACGTTTTAAAGCTTTAATTAAAGTATAAAAACAGAAAATTGAGTCGAAGTGTGAGAACTGGGAGTAAAATATAAGACTAAACGAAACTAAAAACTAAAAAATGAAAAGAGAGTAAAGAACTGAATCAATGAAACACATTATAGGGTTGGGGCGAACGGAATACCCCAATAGCTTGTGGCGAACGAACAACACTTATCGGAAGCCAAGGATATTGGCTTTCGAGCGGATACCAAACGGGACTGTTATTATTGGTGCCGTTGTTTCGCGACTGTTGTCTCAAAGCGGGCATTACTATCGATGGACTGTTGCGAACATTACTCCAATTATTAGAGTCTCCGCTCATTAGACTCGAGTCTAAGGAAAAGCAAAGATTTTATAATTGTTTAGAATTAATTGAATCTCCGATTCATACATATGTTTGGAGTGAACTGTTTGGGAGAGTTGTAGTCATTGAATGGCGGAGACATCGGATGAGTCATAACGGGTCCGAAGTTCGGCGAAAATGGATTGCTTTTCACATTAAAGCCATCTCCGCCGCAATTACCGGAACCGAAATACCGTTTCTTTCGTCGTTGGAATGAATTGACCGCATTGGGCGGCTTAGCCCAGGTCACCTCCAGGTGCTGGCCCTCATCTGTCAGACCTGTATTTCGCAAATCTATTTCTTTGAGAAAAAAATAATAATGAATTTCAAAATTTCAATAATTAATGGGTTGAGTACTGGAGAGGGTCTGGAGGGCCAGCTCTGCGTCCGGACGACTGAAATAGTGGACGAACGCGTAATTTCGGATTTTCTTCACTTTCTGAACATTCACTTTCATCGGACTCTTCAGTGAAAATATGTTTTTAATCATATCTTCGGTCGAATCGGCGCTCAAATGTCGTACAAACAGAACCATTACCTGAAGTGGTATCCAATGGATTGGTTCAACACAATTGTCAATTAGTCTTATTTTTCAAGAAAAGGGTCAAACCTTAGACATGATCTCGTCGTCCAGATTGGGTTCGGGTACAGCCCAGTCGACACTGATCTCGCAGTCAAACAGTTTTATTTTGCCTTTTATTCAAAAAAAAAAAATAATAATTCAGAAAAGAGTTAACGAATTAAACAAATGAGTGAACAGTTATGCAGTTATGCGCTGATCGGCACTACAATACCCGGCAATAACTTTCTTCGAGCCATTGCGGCGTCGCTTAAGAGATAACGAAAAGAATTAATGGAAACGAAGACATGAAGTGGTGGTCACATTGGCCAGTGGCCAGTGGCCTATGACGTCTTACCGATGGGTTTTGTACTCAACGAAAGCAAAGCCACGATTTCTGTACTGTTTGTCCGCTTTGTTGTAATTGTTATAAACGATTGCATTAATCACTCCTTCAGTCTCTTTAGACATCTCTTCCATTACATCCAAACGAGTCTTATTGAGCGGAATGTTGCCGATGAAGAGCCGGCAGTTGTCGACGGACTGAACGACACCAATCCGTTTGTGAGGTCTGATCTCAGAGTTGTTGAGAACTTTGATGGCTTTGTTGGCATCCAATTGGTTCATATAAGTGGCGAAAGCATAGCCTCTATTGGTTCCGCTGAAGTCCATCATTAGTCGCAACTGATATATGGGTCCGATTCGGGTGAGGATCGGCACCAACTCATCCTCATAGCAGTCGCGCGGAATCTTTCCGATGAAGACTTCGCAGCCCTTCTGAGGCGGCGCTCGAGAGACCGGCCAATCGGGTGGCGGACCGAACACGCGCTGACCGTTCTCTTGGAGTATAGGGTATCCACTCTTCTCCATCAGATCCAGTAATTTCTGTTCTTTACTGTTTGTAGTCATCATTAGTCTCTGATTTGATATCAATTTATTTTTAATTTAATTCAATATTTAATCAAATTATTTAAACAAAAGTAAACTTTTTTTGTTTTCGTTTAATCGGTTAAAGCGATCATTAATTTCAATTCAAATATCAATTTTCTGAAATATATTTGATTTTTACAAATATTTAATTATATTTTATATTAATTAATGGTTTTATTGATTAGAAATCGTATGATTTGAATGCAATTGAATGACTAATTGTGTTGAATACAGACGATATGTCCGCAGAAATAAACGATTTTCGTTACAGCTCTCAGACTATGCCTAACATTCGTTGAGTTCATCGTTGGCTTCAACTCAAACACAATTCTATTGCTGTCGAAGATTACAGCCATAAATGTGTTAAGACTTTGCTTTCGATTATATTAATAGTAATTAAATATAATTATACGAAACTATAGTTTAGGACTAAAAACCAAAGCCTTAAGGAGAATATGATCCTGCAACTTTTATATACTCATTTTAATTTTCAGCTACCATTGAAAGGCTATGAATGATATATTTAATGACTATTCAAATATTCAACAATTAATTACAGAATAGTTCAAAAGTTGTCTATATTTGTCGTATTTATACATTTAATTAGTTTTATAAAAATCAATATTATCTTCATTTAAATATTATCAATGTTTTTAACGGCAAAATATAATGAATTAATTACCTTGTTCACTGAAATTATTCTTATAAAGTTGTCCTACAATTCAGGAAAATTAGTTGATCTTGATCAATTATATCTTTATTGATTAAATAAATAAACTCATATAAAATAAATAATTGATAAACTCATCTGACATGCAATTTGTTAAAATAAATGCAAATTGACTGTAAAATATGCTCGCAATGCTCTTGCTTCTTTTATGAAATTGCATTCATTTGAGTAAAAATTAGAATTAATGAACAATTTATTGGTTTTATTCAATTATATATTCATTGCATTCAATAATGAAGAGAACAAACAATGTATTTCTGGGCGTAATATAGGATTGCGATTACAGTTGAGTCAATTGAATGCATATAATGAAAGATAATTTGACTGATAATTATATAATCGGTTTCAATACAATATAGAAAACTGAATGAAAAGTAACATTTGATTATAATTGATTATAACGATGATCAAGGTCTTCAGCTCAACGCAGTATAATTCGAACTTAAATTTTTAGAAGAAATCCTTTTGTATATCAATTCAATGGATGACAAACTTGTGTTCATTTTAACCATTAGAGTAGATTTGAAGACTTTATCATTTTATTTGAAATATGCATCCAGGAACCTTTATTTCAGAAGTCGTGACTGTCCCCGAGATTAGTCCTGGATCATTTCGATTTTTCATTCTTAAGAGCAATTTGATCTCAAAGCGGATGATTTGAATGAAAGAATCAAAATCATACCCTGATATTATTCAGAATAGTTTTTATTGAATTCGGTTGTCTAGGAATAAAGTGATGGTTCATAGAAGTACTGTACAGATGTACATACCCTGGGGTACGATTTCAATACCTACCGGAGACAACAATACTTATAAAACAGATGCGAAGATTGCATTGAAAAGCATTGAATGGTTTAAAAGAACAGACTCTTTCACTCGTTTACACCCATTAACGCACATCAGAACTGCTTGTATTGATATCTCGATTGTCTTATGTTTCTTAAGACACGGACCCAAACGTGTGTCCAATTATTTTGCCGCAACAGCACCGAACGGATCGTAAGTTTAAGCTATTAGTCCTTTTGTAATAATAATTCAATTATCAAATGGTTTATATAGAACTAGAATTCATCAAGAATATCTTTCAACTAAAAGAATGTTATGATTTCTCAGTGCTATTATCAGTATGATCAGGGTATTACTAAATTCTGAAAATCTGCTTTTGCGACCAATCTTGCGCAATTTAAAAATTTGAAATTGAATTAATCAAGATTAAAACTACCAGACAAGCAACAATTGTATGAATTGATCTATAATTTATAAATAACCTAGTACAGTACAGTACTGTATCTTTTTATTGGGACAAGAATTGACACTTCGACGAGAACTCTTTTTTTGAATGAATAAACTTTCAAAATCATTGAAATCTATTGTTAAAAATCTTTTGATTTTTGGTATTTAAAGAATGGTTTGAATTAAGAATATTCTTATCAGTGATTCGTCTGTTTGTGTCAATAAGAATATGTCAGACAATGAACAGAACAGTGATTCCAATGCAAACCAAACCAATGAAGAGATATGTAGTATATGTTGGGAACCGATTCGCAACAGATCTATGACCGACACCTGTTTCCACCCGTTCTGTTGGGAATGTTTGAGACTGTGGGCGCAAACACGCGATATCTGTCCGCTTTGTCGACGCATTTATCACAATATCATAAGTCATGCCATATCTGAGACAAACTATGAGTTGACACCAGTGGCCGATCACTCGTTTGCCAGAGAAGCCAATCCAGAGAATGCCGGACCATATGATACAATGCTCAGACAATTCCATGAATTACAGAGATATTATGACTTACAAGAACTGCATTACATTAATCTGACCGATAGGTTGAACCATTTGACTCCGGATTCAGTCGAATACATCGAAACAATGCAACGAATGGCAGACACAGAGCAACGGATTGAACACTCGATTCAAACGATTGAATACATTAGACATCAAATCAGACGAGAATTAAATCATAGAATTGCTAATCATTTGACAGAACGAAGTGCAATCAATCAGAATAATGTGATAATTGTGCCCTATGGACAAACCTTACCTGCAAACGGAACGGGTGGACAAACCTTACCTGCAAACGGAACGGGTGGACAAACCTTACCTGCAAACGGAACAAATGGGCCAAATATAGTGAACGGCCAACAAAATGCTAATCCCATTGAAGGACAAGAGCAGAACGACAGCGGAAACAGTGGTAATCAGAATAATAATGAAAATAATGTGAATTCTGAACAAAACAATGGATCAAATGACGACAACAGTAGTGGAAGTGATTAGACGACAGATTTAGTGAGCAATTGATTACTTATTGATTGAAAATAAAATTGAATTCAAATTTTACGATAGAATTGATTCACATATTAGAGCCGTAAGAATCAGAGGCAAAGATAGCACCAAATTCTGACTGCGAGTCAAAATCAAATAATTATATTGTTGTCTCACTATTGATCCAATGCCACCCATTTAATAGATACCAGCATTGAATAGCATTGAATAGCAAACAGATTTGAATCGAATGACAATTTGTGGTCCAATATCTGAACGAAAATAATTGACTTTCTTTGGAAACCTTATGACTGATACAAACATTCATTGCTTTACCGTTTGATCCAATAGTATCGGAATGTTATTAACCTATGTTATAGCGGACAGAGGGGTCAAACACCCGATGCTTCTGTGAGTAGAGCATATTTTAGCTCTGGCAACAAAAAGGGGTCAATAAGGGAGAGTTCGGGTCACATATTGGGTGCCAATCGTTTCGATTGAATTCAAATCAAAATCGTTTCAAAAGATTAAAAATTAAATAAATTTTCAAAAAATAGTTTTAAAAATCGCTTTACATTCCGACCGATTGGAAGGCCTTTTATTATAAGAACAAAAAATATGTTCAAAACAATAAAATGTAAATATAATGAGACTAATCGTTAGGATTTATAAATAATTCTAAAAATTGGTTTCATTTCCTTCATTTGGTGGCCGTTTGGCCCGAATTCTTCAGAAACTCTTCGAATGCTTCACAAACTTCACTGTCGTCTTCGTCTCCGCACTGACCGAAATCATAGCTACGAATAAACAATTTTTAAGTATTGAGTATTGAGTAGAGCCCAGTCAGACGTCTAGGGAGTCGACCGAACGGACAGATATGCAAACCTGGTTTGAATGTCTTCTTCATCGGAATAGTTATTGTACTCTTCGTAATAATCTGAGGCATTGGTCGACATATTCTCTGAGAAATTCGTGTTCAGATATGGGTTGGGAACGGGAGGGACGACAGTGGATGGCATGTTCGCAGTCCAACCCCTCTTTTGCATTTCGATTATATTTGTGATCAACTCTTTGACGTAAACACTGATATCATTGTTGTTGAGGCAGACCTTGAGTTCGTCCATAACTTTATTCATTTCGTCGCTCTGTCTGTCAGTATAATAGCGCTCCAGAAGTGAACCGCATAACTGTGCCGATCAATGGGACCATCCATTCCATTCGATTTGACGCAAATGTTTTGATAGAAAGAGACAAAAGTTTGCAATTATTGTCGTTTGGATTAATGTCTGAATGCATGCAAACCTTCAGCACTTGACAGACACACTTCAGGTTCTCTTTGTGTGCTTTCGACAGAAGGGTTAACAGAAGTGTTGGCAGATATTCGGCCAATTCTGGTGCCGAACAGCGCGAGTATAGGTCTCCGACAAACATTGTGAAACCCCTCAAATAGTTTTGGCTTTCGTCCGAACTCTTGATCAAAGTGTCGCGTCTGGAGTGCTCTCTCTGACATCTGATCCCAACCCATCCAATCCCATCCCAAACGGAAAATATTAAATTAGAAGTCATTCGAAAAATGGTTAAAATTGTATACCTTTTGAAAAGTAAAAGTTTGAATGTTTTGTCTTCAGATAAAGCCATCAAATGTTCCATAAAGTAAATGCAAAGACGGACTCCATTGTAGCGGAACTGGGGGTCAACTATGGCCTACAAGAGGTCCGAACAGAACAGAAATACAAATATAATCGATATAAGAACAGACAGGGGTGAGCACCAGAAGTCAGGGTCAAATTGTTAATAAGAACTGTAAGCCGGGAAACATTAGTTTAGTAAGAGGTCAGGGATTGTCTGAATGGTTCAGCAAAGTAGTCAGAAATCAGTTCAGATCGAAAAAAGTTGTCGACTCAGATAAGTTGCACAAATTATCTGTGAATTCAATGACTAAAATATGATCAGAAATGCATATATAGTGCAGACTAACTGTGCAGAAATCAGACTTCGAACTGAACGAGGATTAGATTGTGTTAAACAAATGGACAGCACTATTATTGAATGGTTGGGTCATTCATTGGGATGGAATGCATACCTGATCGACAACAGTGTTGACGACGGTCTGCATGACTGAGTCGTCTTCATCGATATAACTGCTGATAACTTCGGTTAAGTACTGAATACCTGAGTCGTATTTATTGGGTTTTATGGTAATTGTGTCAATAAATTCTCTCAAATAACTGAGTGCTATGTAGTCATCGAAATCCCGGTGCATCTGAGGCGCACTCTCGACCCGCATCTGACTCCAGTTCATGCCATTGGCCACCGATGACTGATTAGAGTAAGACATTGTCGATCGAGGGATGAACTCCTTTGCGAAAGGGGACAGATTGCTGGTCATTGTCATGCTCTGACCCATGTTTACGGAGCCCTGGGATGACTGGCCTTTCGAGTCTGTGTTAAGTGAATCGAAAATGAATTATGGATTCAATTATTGATGCAATTGATGGCAATTGAAGACCTGATGCAACCCAAGAGAGACTATTATTGGGCCGATTGTCCGGTCGATCGCCTGCACCGCCAATACTGTTGTAATTGTTCTCATTATTTGGTCCAATATTTTCGCGAAAAGACATTAAATTCGTTTGTTTTGTCAATTCATTCATCGAATCGTTGATCAAAGCGTTGGAGGAATTGATTGAAGGGTTCGGTCGTCTTAACTGACCTTCAATTGAAGGCGAATTGTATTGACCTCTGAGTCCACTCATCTGCTGTTCAGTCATATAGAGTTCATGTCTTTGTCTCAAATCGTTGTTCATTTGTTGGCCATTATTTCGGTGAACAGAATCGTTGAACGAATCCATATTCAGATACGACAACACGTCTTCAGATCCAACTCTAACGTAAACACAACATCTCATCAATTATTTGCTAATTATTATAATTATTATAATTATTATTATTATTATTCAATTCATTAAACATTTAGATAAAAAATATTTTTCTAAATAATTAAAAAATGTTTAAAAAGTAATTAATGAATGAATTGATTGAAAACATACCAAAAGATAATGCGATTTCTCAGCGAAAACAAAGATTAAAATCTATTTTTATTTTATTTTATATTTTATTTATTATTTATATTAAAACTCAATTAAATTAAAAATTATTATTATTTTTCTTTCTTTGTTTGAATTATTTAAAAAAATGATTAGTTTTTGGCTTTAAATCCAATTATAAATTATTAATAATTATTAAATATATGTTTTAATTGTTTACATAAAGACGTGAATTATTTTCCATTCAATTCATTGTGTGATTCAAGTCATCCATCGATTGATTAATTTTCTCACAAAAAACTGAATATTTTTCAGTAAACAGTCTGACAGTCAGTCAAAGAGAGTGACAATGACTGCAATGGTTTTGAAAAACAAAATGTAGGCGTAATTCACATAAGACGTACGATAGTGTAAAGGACAGTGCGATCGTTCATTCATAAGCTTATAAATATCATAATATTATAAAAATATTTGAAATGTTTGAATAGATGAGGAGGGCTACTCTAAGTCTGAATAATTGAATACAGCTATAATAATGACTGCATAATACAGTACAGTATTACTCATTTGTCAATATAAAGAACTCAAATATTTGTCTCATCAGTTCAATTATATATAGGCGTATAGTTTTTTTTAACTGGCATCTTGCTTAAATCACCAATATCTAAAGAATAATTCTTACTAAATAGAGCTGGACACAATTAAAACTCACTCAAACTGATTTTAAAATATATGTTTCTTATGTTAACAAGGTGATGTCATTGATGATAAGCGAACGATAATATACAGTAATATAAGATTCAATTATTTATGAATCAATCAATTAATCCTTTTTTGTGAAACTGTTTATATGTTTAATCATTTGACCGTATTTTGTATCCAATCATACATTAAATCAAAAAATACTACAGAATTGATACTAAACTTAATTGGTTGCACCCATTAAGGCCTCAACACCTGAGTCCGACTTAATTCGTGTCTTAGGCTTAGTTCGCCCCTGAACTGAACTTGGCTAGATTTAAAGCACTACTGTATTGACTGCAATCATATCTTACACCCATCCAAAGGAAGGCCTTTCACACTCAAACGAAGCTGGAGCCTAACCATACAAGCTAATTCAATGAGAATTTCTATTTTTGTAAAGCACTTAACCAAGAATTTTTCACCTGGCGATTTTTTACTGGCGCAACACAGGTAGCAGTGAACTAGCACAGTCACCAGGGCCAAAACCACTAGAGTCATATGAAATTTCAGGATTCAAAATGATCCTTGTTGAAATTAATCGAATACATCTATTAGGATTTTTTCAAAAATCGTTGAGTTTTGGCACAGGATGACTTTATATTTGAAAAATGGCATAATTCATCAGACTAAAGGGAAAACCACAAGGGATAAATGAACTCTGAGCAATGTGAGCAATGGAAATAATCTCAAAAAAGATACTAAAAACATATTTCTGGATTTCACCTTGGTGTTATTG
Source organism: Eueremaeus valkanovi (assembly GCA_034693305.1). Taxonomy (NCBI): domain Eukaryota; kingdom Metazoa; phylum Arthropoda; class Arachnida; order Sarcoptiformes; family Eremaeidae; genus Eueremaeus; species Eueremaeus valkanovi. Next base: position 9,820 of record JAQIWA010000695.1, read on the forward strand.
ATATTCATGTTCAAATAGATAAAATGCAATACATAGCAATACTATAGCAATACATACAATACAGTAGTCGGCTTTCAATTCAAATTCATTGTTGTAAAGTAGTCAAATGCGGGTTGTGCAAATAGTTGTAACATCAAGGTGAAATCCAGAAATATTTTTTGAGTATCTCTTATTCAATAAGACTTATTGACATTATTTTCCATTGGTCAGAGTTCATTTATCCCTTGTGGTTTTCCCTCTAGTCTGATGAATTATGCCATTTTCAAATATAAAGTCATCCCCTGTGCTAAAACGCAACGATTTTTGAAAAATCCTGATAGATCTATTCGATTAATTTCAACAAGGATCATTTTGAATTGCTGAAATTTTATATCACCCTAGTGGTTTTGGCCCTGGAGACAGTGCTAGTTCACTGCTACCTGTGCTGCGCCAGTAAAAAATCGCCAGGTGAAAAATTCTTGGTTAAGTGCTTTACAAGAATAGAAATTCTCATTGAATTATCGTATGGTTAGGCTCCAGCTTCGTTTGAGTGTGAAGGCCTTTCTTTGGATGTGTGTCTGTTTCTATGTTTATTGCCTTTCATTGCATTTCTTTTCGGTTTTTAATTAGCGTAAGAGAAAAGCAATGAATGAATGAATGAATGAATGATTCAATTCATAAAAACATATTTTATTGAAATTCGTTAATCGATTGGAACAAAAAAAAAGTGAATTAAAATTGCAATTAAGGCCGCATTCAGTTGAATAAAATAGAAAACAAAATAAAGACTAATTATTATAAATAAAAACAATTATTTTTTTCAAACAAAAGCTCTTTCTTTTGAATCAATAATATATAAAAACTTCAATTATTTTAAATATAAATAATTATTCGATTATTTGACCAAAATATGAAACAATAACTCCATTATCAGTAAGTCCTCGACTCCGGTGGAGATGTTTTCCATTATGACTGGTATGAGTGCGCCGTCCAATTCACTGGTGTATTGCGTCGGCAGAGAAGTGCCATTACTTCCCACTTCGTATCCGACCTTCAAATGGGAATCAATTCAATCAAACGATAACTCAAAGCAAATCTCAACTATTTTTTTGTCAATTACTTTATCCGAATCCAAATTAATTCTTAAACCAATTTTAGTGAACCCGTTCTCAAACAACTGGTCCAAACAAGAAGTCAGTGCCAAACAGAATGCCTGGGATATCATCTCCGCTAATCTGCTCGAGTCTACTGAATCGGTTCTGAAATAAATAAAATAATTGTTTAATTCGAGGAAATGTTGAATAAGTGTTGAATACCTTCGACTCAATTCATTGGTCTGAAGAAAGAAGACTTCAGTCCAACGGATGACTAACTTGTCGTTCGTATAATCGGTTCCGTTATATATACGGATGCTTTGGATTCCCTCCAGAGTTGAGCCGTCTATAGGACTCCGGACTCTATACAGCAATCAATAGATTCGATAATCAATTGAACACAATATTAACGCAATTACTAACTGACCCGAGATTGACGTTAGTGTCCTCCTCGGCCCACATCATATGGATCACTTCGTCGGGTTGTTCCCCAACTTTGCCGCAATTGATGTCATAGTCCTTCATATCTTTCAAAGCGGTCCTCATTTGGGTCATAGTGTTGGGCGGGATCTGTACGAGCAGTCCGTCCTCTACTATAGACATTTTGGCGGTCATACCAGTGCTTGATTTGAGAGCTCCGCTGAATACTATAAAACTGGCTCCGGTAGTTTTGCGCACTGCCCCTTCAATGTTGATGGACTGGGTTTGATACTGACCGTCCACATCATTCTGCATACACACCAGATGTGAGTCCGCTCTGAGGCTAAAGTTGGCGCCGAAGGCCAACACGTGTTCGTTGCTATTCGTCAGCACTTTAACCACTTTTTCGTAACGATTTCGCGGCAAACGAACCGATATTTGTTTGTCTTCCAAATGTATGGTCAGTCCGGGCACAGTAGGCAATGTGTACTGAAAGTTACGGAAGTCCTGAAACACATTATAATATATGTATAGACTGTTAGCCTTTGAACTCATGAATGCATTCAACTCTGACTCACAGCCAATACATTCATAATTGTGTGTCCGATCTCGCAGTAGACAGGCTTTCTGCACCGGTAGCTCACTATAGGACTCGGGTAGTCTACACAATTATTAAAAATCAGTGTTTATTACAAGAATAAGATTAAGAATTGATTAAAACGAATACATTTATACTCCGCTCCCAAACGCAACATAAGTCTGAGGGGAAAGACCTTCGCCCACGGGATCTCCCATTTGTGGATCAGTATTGCGAGCAGAAAAGGCGGTGACGGCAGCACCAGATGACTGAAACACTGGAGCGTCGGTCGAGTGAAGAGGAACCCACTGTTGTCTTTGTTGCCGAACAGCCCGTCCGGAAAGAAGACGTGAGACAAGTCGTTGAAAGCCGTTCCTATGTTTGCAATCGATTGCATTGAATTCAGAACTATTGCCAAACAATCGACGTTTGAATACCTTTAGCGGCGCTGTCGTAGACAGTAGTGAACAATCGGAATATATCTCTGGGAAAGGTATCTTCATCTGGAAGACGTTCAAGTGTGACGAGCAACTCGTCCTGGCCTATAGTGGCCAACCCTTTCGATGCAAAAGTCCAGCACTCGCTTTGAACACAACAATCCTCTGAAGCACAGGTATTGCAGAAAGAGTAGAATTAAAGAGATTTTGCAAAATATAAAGCGATTGAAGACTTACTCAAAACTATTTTTGCGAAAACGTGTAAATTCTTGGTCAGTGCGAACACGACTGGACACAAGTCCTTGTTTTTCAAGAATTCTAATAAATTAATTATTGAGGGCTTAGTCTTAACTGACTTATTGCTATTTAAGTCGAAATAGTTTATTATTGGGGGTAATGAGCCGTTTGAGTCAGTTATCACAATACGACTGGCCTTTGATTTGTTAGAATTGAGAGTCGATTGCATTGCAGACGCGTTCTCGACCGGAGGTGACTTCAGTTTATGCTGTGCTCTACCCGTGCGTCGCAAAAACGCTAAACTACTTGTGCTCGCACTGGTCTCAGTCAAGTCCCCTCCGGGACGGATGCCATCAGAGAAGACCACTTGTTTTGGTTCACCCTTAGGCCGATCTCCTCTCTTGAGAACACCGATCGGCACCATAACAGTGGGCGGCGGTCTGTTTATAAGCTCCTGTTCCTGTTCTAACGGAGGTATTGTCGAACAGTATTCTAACGGGTTGTTCGGGTCGGGCGAGCGTACACTCAAGGCATTGGACGGACCAGAAGCTGAATCGGGGTACAGATAGTCTGGCCTTAGAGAGGAAGGACTCGACTCAGTGCTATCGTTTGCATTCCTTTCGATGGCTGCGACTATAATACGGGTGCAAAACAATTAGATGGTATATGACATGTAAGACATGGATCATATCATAAAATTCAGAGCAAAGATCTGATGGATATTCATCGGAAACGACAAATAAAAGACTCAAATCTTTTCAAATAATGAACGAATGTTTCGTCAATGTCAGCAAAAGATATGATTGTAAGTAGAGATTCGGAGATGACTTTTAGTCCCCTTCTATATACTACTATGTAGTACAGGTCGTTTTATTTATATGGAGATAAAGGATATGATATTAATCAGAAGATTTGTAATACTAATCAAAAGAGAGTTTCACTCATCAAATATGAACTATTGTTTGAAAATTAAAATTCAAAAACAATTTTGAGCCGAATATGGGTGAAACGGATGAACTAAATTCAACTAAATTTGAGTGCATTTCAAGCATTGACTTCAGTTTGAGTTTTGGATAACTAATGGTCTGAATGTCAATCAGACAGTTGTGCAGTCGAGGGAAAGGGAACGATGTTTGCCATCTCTTTATCACAATTGGCTTACAGGCAATGAATGAGTCGTTTAAGTGTCGTCTGAGTGGATAAGCCGTCAAATCTCTGCTTTAATGTTAATTATTCTCACTTTGAGCTAAAGTTGAATAACAGATCTGACAGACCCGGACCACCTCGTTGTCCAAATAGATCAGTTTTGCTCTACTATTACAACACTGAGCGCACAATACTTTACCGCACGCTCTGTAAGAGTGATAAAGCGATAAATGGATTATCAGATAAATGGAAAAGAGTTTATAGGATTAGTGTCTGAGATATGTCTCTCAAACACACTCTTATGAAGTGAACACTCAATACATCCATCGATTCTATGCTAACTATAAATAACAACAAATTCTTATAAAGCACATCAATAGTCTTGAGCTCACCTGCAATGATGTCTGCGCTTCAATAGATTGAATTTGATGTCGCAGTGCATACACTGTTGGGCTTCGCTGTCGGGAATCCAGAAGGGCTTCACTTTGCCCAACATCTGCTGATCTTCGCTCAAACCCATAGTCAAGTTGTGTTCCAAGAATTCGGGAATTGGATTCGGAATCAACTCTTGTTCACTGTTCTCAACACTGACCACATTATTATTGGTTTCATTATTGTTGTTGTCGTTATTGTTCTCGTCATTCGCTTCACTATTCCTCTCATCCGTATTGTTCTCAACGATGTCTTCAATCTCTCCATTCGTCTCAACACTGTTCACATGTATTGCATTCGAAGCGATCGGAAGAGTGTTCGGCCGAACAATTCTGGTCGGAATGTCTTCGTTATCAGCAATCGGCGGAATGGGTTCGGTGTCAGCGCTTTCATCATCAACACAGTTATTATGATTGGCGTCCGATTGCGTCGAAGTATTGTTTTGATTGATTGGATCAAAGTCTGAAATATCACTGATTCGGTCGTTGTCTTCGATGGAGACACTGGACGTCGACTGACTGATTGAGTTCAGCTCCGAATTCGTATTCAGTAATTCATTTGTCTTCAAGTCTTCACTTGTATTACAAAAAGTCTTTTCCTCTGATTTATCGCTTATATTGTTTGAACTGATGTCCGAAACACTCCTTCCGTTTCCGTTGTCTTGGCTTTGGTTGACATCGAATTCACTTAAGTATTCGTTTATATCGTTTTCAGTCAAGTCGTCGATATTTACTTCGATTTCACAGAACTTAATAACGTTTAGAGTTTTGTCGAAATTGTTTTCAATTGAATCCGTTTCCCACTTCTCATCTGTTATTGCATTTTCTTCACAAATGTTTGTTTCGCTCATTATTTGTGTCGATTGTAATTCAGTCTCAGTTTTGGTTTCAGTGTTCGTCTCATCAGTCAATTGGTTGACATTTTCTGATTGCAAACACTCTTTGTTTTGGCTTTCATTTGATTCAACACTTTCTGAACCATTGGTTTCAATCAAAACAGATTCCGATTCACTCTTATTCTCATTAAAGGCCTTCAGATCTCGAATATTATTTTGACATTCATTTTCAGTCGAATCGATTCCGTTCTCATCCGATGCTAATTGTGTTGCAATCGATGGCAATATTTTAATCTCAATCTGTTGTCCATCAGTCGACGTCTTCTTGTCCTCACTGTCCGACTCCTTGTTTGCATCGTTATTACCATCGATGGAGACATAAAGCACTTCATCAGAAGCCTCTTCATCGCTGGAAGTGGTGTCGATGTCATACTCATTGTGTTCATCGGTCACCTCCTGTTCCTCCTGTTCTGTATTCCATTTGGCCTTTTCTAAGAGCGAAGCAATCAATCGGTTCTTTTCAAACGACTGATTCGTCTCTTCATTATAAGTAGTTTTTTCGTTAATTAGATCTTTGTTTCGATTGCTTTGAGTTTCAATCGGTTTAATACTTATCCCGAATTCGGCTTCAGATGAATCCAACCTCTCGTTCGACTGATTCTCGACATAAGACGAATACAAATGTCTTTTATATGAATTATTGGCCGCAGAAGAGGTTGAACTACCGGTGCCTTCGCTCGACCTCTGAAGTGACGAACGGTTAGAGTCTTCACAATACGAATGAATTGACGGAAAGTTATTGTTATTATAACCGAAAGTATTAGAGTTCGCGATCTTCACCAGTGATGGCGGATGTCCTCTATCCGTGTCGTCTGAGCACAAGAATCGGTCATTAAGTGAGTTATGAATACAAACAACAAATCAAATGTCAAACAAACCGTCATTTTCTTCGAGTTCATCCAAAATACTGTCGAAATCGATAACGAATTTATCCATTGTTTGGGTTTTGTCTATAAATTAATCTAATCTTTAATCGCATCACAAATCAAATCATTAGTTCATTTGCTTTACATTTATTTCATATTTCCTTAAATTGTAAAAAATTATTAATAAATTAAATATAAAACAAGTCTTTTGTGTCTAATAAATGATATTTTATTTGTCATTCAATTCATTGGTTAAATATTTTCAGTTTTCTCTTTAAATCACATGAATTGTTGACATATTATGAGACATAACGTAACAGACATTCATTGATAACATAATGCATTGTTTGCACTCGAATTGATGTCAAGCTCACGGTATGGGGCTATGGTGTGTGTCCTCGAGTTCGCTACTTATCTCCTCAATTTAACCCTTAGGGTTTGCTTATTATCTAAATAAAATAGCTGCCATTGGCCACCGTTACAGTAACGGGTAGAAATAGCACTTGGTCGATATTGCGATTTTCGAATTTTCATAATTTGAGCTTAGGATTTGAAAAAACCTGACATTGTATATATTTTTTGAATTAGCAAAGGACATGGAATTTCATGGTATATTAAATGATTTTATCAAATTATGTTTTTTCACCAAAATAAATTTTTTTGAAGAAAATTCCAAAATCTCATTGATAATATTTCAGCTTGATTAGACAATGAAAATGATATATAATTTGTCTATGTTGGTCTAATGGATTTTCTACAAAACACAATTCAATTTTCCAAAAAAAAAATAAGCTAAAACGCCATGATCACCCCCTTGTAGTTGCAATTGACAGCTATTTGATAGACAAAACACACAAACTCTTATTGACACCGAGAAAACACACAAATTGGAGGACACGCATCATAGCCCCATTCTCGTCAATGCAACTCTAATTCAATAATTCAATGAACATATGATTGGCTTTAATATAAATTACAGTACATTCAAAGTTTGATGGATTCAACTCTTAAAATATACCTCCTTATTGTAAATGATCAATTGGGCCAGGATGCGTTGAATGGTCTGATCTAAAAATTGAGGAACATTTCTGAACTTTATCCGAAATATGATACAACTTGTAGACTGAGTGTACTGTATATACAGTATATTCTATGCAATTCTTGATACTTAACAGCCGTCTGAGTCATTGCCAGCCCTTAACACAGTTTGAACTTATGTTCTCATTAGCAATGAGTTGTATTAATACATCTTCTCTCACATAATCAAGATATACATTGAGTTAATTGTCTTCACTCGCATTCAAATCATTTCATTTGTCAAAAGAATTATCATAATTCTAGAAATGAGCATAAAGTGCCCTTGCACATTATTGTACACTATAGTTCAGTACATCGGTTGGAGTACAGGTTCATTTAGAAGTTGGTTGAGTCCAGCAGTTCTCAGTCAACGAAATAAGTTGAGTCAAAAATATTGATTTTCAATGATTGCAATGTTCCGGATCAGACAAATATTCAAATGTCGTGTCAGGTGCCAGTTGTGGCCTGGTCAATGGATAGGTTCTGGTCAGCTATCTGGGAGAATTCTGGAAAATCTTCAGATAGTTTACAAATACTGTAGAGATGACTGAGAAATGTAGTTTAGTTACTGCTTTATACAGTACTAGCACTTTATATCTTGCTACCCTTTTTTCCGCCTTTTATTAGACTGTTCAGTTTTTAACTCAGTTTCCGTAGGAGTACTTCCCCACTCCCAAAATGTCCCTTATGATTCGGACACATACTGACCCCCAACTATCCCTGGACTCCCAACTATCAATGGATAAAATTCAATGCTTTGCTATTAATACAGTAGTCGACTACTAAATAATTATTATTAATAGTCTATTACACTATTACTAGTCATTCATTCAATGATTGCATTTTCATTCATTCAATTCTATTTGACTCTATTTGAGGTTTTGTAACGCTCTTTGTGAATGCGAATGGTCTGAATCGGTGTAAACAGAGTATACTTTTCTGTAATCATAAATATTTTGTTTGAAATCAATTTAAATATTTTGATTACTCTTTGGGTTAACTCTAATTCAAAATTAACCTAAAATTCAATATTTATTAAAACATTTGAATAAAAGTTTGTTTGAAATGAATGTCAGTTTAATTCCGGAAATCTTTGACACAAAGCGAGTGAACTATGAGTGCAGTTGTGGTTCGCGTCAATCGATTCACAGAATCTATTTCTGTCGTCATTGCCATCAACTCAGATGTCGGGACTGTGTCTCACATGAGGTCTGTCCGCAACCCATATAATGAGTCAATGCTAACAATGAATATCTGGTGCACTGATAGGTGGACTCCCAGTACTGCCAGCACTGTCTCGAATACATTCCTTCAATTGACGCCAAACTCAAGAAAAATAAGTAATTTATTGATAATTATTGTAATATTCAATCATTAATACAATGTGTGACCCATTGTGTGACCTATAGGTGCGCCTCATGTTTCCAATGCCCGTCTTGTATGCATACGTTGACTACAAGGGCTATAATAAGCCAAAGTCCAAATCCAACTGACCCGACACAGACTGTCCACAAAAAAGTATTTTTTCTGATCTGTTATTACTGTCGTTGGTCTTCAAGAGATATCGGAATTCCAGACCAAACCGTCGGTCAGTTAGCAAAACAAATAATGACTTAAATGTTTACTTAATTTCAATCCATTCTCTGGACGGACAGCGTCTGGTAATTGGCCTGAATTGGAGACTCCGAACGCCAGGCGTTTGGACGCACTGTTCGATCGGTACCGACTGTTAGCCCAGAGGGAAAAGTTAGAGAAAGAGAAGAAGAGAATTAGTCCGCGCTCTGCAATCATACTGCTTGATAAGTACGGTATAACCCCCTCCCTGTCCCCTAAAGTGACGGCCACTTTGCGCGCGAAAATGGCTAAAAGCAGTTCCAGTTTCTCGTTGGCTGACCTCAAGTCGCCGACGGAGACCAACGACTTCGAGAGCTCAGAGGCCACGGATCAAATCGAACCGCTCGATGTGAGTGCCTATTATAAAACAGATGAGGAAATGGGTGTCGGAATGAATGCCACTCTGAGTCAGAGGCTAATGCAGGTCGAGACCCAACCGGACGAGTCGAGCCGTCTGTTTCCGGTCAGTCAAGTGCTTTTGGTTAAGCGCTCTCTTCGTTGCAAACAATGCGATCACAATCTGAGTAAACCTGAATACAACCCGTCTTCGATCAAATTCAAAATACAACTGTCCGCGTAGTGAGTCCTACCTCTCCTCCACTACCTTTGCCTGCGATTCAATTTCTAATAAAATTGTGGTCACAGTTATCACATCCCAGAGCTGCGGATCAAATCAATACCTAAGTTAATGGTTGGCAAAGAGTTCAGACTTGAGCTGACACTACAGAACCCGACGCCTTATGTACTGCACGTTTCGCTGTTTACTTGTGAAGACACTCCAAACCAAAGCGCAAGCATTAAAGTACCCGACGTTGTGATGGCATTGGCGCCCAAAGACGACACCGCGGACTTAGACGTCGACCAGAGCTATAGTTCCCAATTCAATGACGACAAGAAGTATTGATTTCGACATTAAATCCAATCATTTGTTTGTTTCTAATTCTCCTGTATTTCAGTGCCGTTTCCTTTCGGAAGGCAAACAAATTAGGCTTTTATGTGACGGTCTGTCCATTAAAGTCCGGCGAATGTAAGTTCAAAATTGGGATAAAACATGATTTCATTAATACAGTCATTCAGTCCTCACATAACAACTCCAATGAAAGACAGTCTCAGATCTCATGGATTAAACATCAGGTTTGGCTCAATTTGGGAGAAGTTTCCGATAATTAGATAATTATAGGTTTAAAGCATTAATTGTTATAATTATTATTATTTCTATAAATTATAATCAATTTATAAGAATCTTATTTATAATTATTTAATAAAAATATTAATTATAATGAATGAGACGTTTGTCTGAATGAGTGATAAATCAAATAAAACTGAATTTTATATCAAAAACATTATTCGTGTTATTCGTGTTGAATGAAGGGATTGGGAATCGATTCCATGCCATCCACGGGACAGATGACCACAACAGCAGTGCCTCTGCAGACTACAAGACCTAAAGCGCGGGTGTCGTCCGTCAACTTAAACGGGTCGTCAGGATCTGGGCTTACAATGGATGGGATTTCCGATTTAAAACTCATACAATGATTGATTGATTGGTTCGGTGTCTGACCTCTCAGTAGTTCTATTGTGTTATCCAATACCAGATTCAGCAATGGATCGAATCCTTTAAGAATACCACTGGCTTTGGATGACAACAGAAATCAGATTAAACAATGACTATCCGCTCCGACTATGACAATGACAGTGCAGACCACTGTGCACTGGACCACTACCTTCTCTCCCTCCCTGGAACTTGACTCGAATCGGTTTATCTAAATATTTGGCCAAATCTACAATACTTTCCTTCTTCTTCTTCTCTGGTGGGCCTCCGGTTCCACCTCCCGGTCCCCGATCGCCGCCACCGCTCGGATTACTGGCGCTCGTGTTTGTCGACTAAAAGTCAGAATTAATTAAATTTTATTAAAAACTATTCAATAAATAATTGAAAATCCAATTCAATACAAACCGAAGACATTGGGAATCGTTATTAAAACTATTGTTTTGCAAATCGCTGTCAATTTGTGTACAAAAATGTGATTCAAAGCAAAAATATTGGTTTCGATTGAATTACGGCTAAGAATAAAGATTTTGTCAAATATTTGTTGAATTGTTTGGCAATAAAAGGGATTTTGTTTTCAAATAAACGATATTTCTGTCAAATCATATGATTTTCTGTTTATTTCCTCAAATATATCGAAAATAACTCTATTTTTATTGATTTGTTGTCTGTTTTCATAATTAAATCAAATGATTATAAATTGAATTAATGTTTGTTTTCATCGGAAGTCAAATAATATTCATATAAAACACATTTTGAGCCAAAATGAGTGATTCGTCGACCGATTCTTCGGCAGACAATTCAGATGACGAACAGTTTTATGACGCCATCAGCGAAGAGGAGGAAGTGATCCCAAGCAGTGATGTGCCGCACATGGAGTCTGAGGCCAACCATCAGAACATGCAATCAGTGAATGCCTGCAAAGAGAGTCCAATGAATGCCAACAATAAGTGTTTGGAAGCGATGGCCAGTTGTGGCCAATTGGCGGACAGCGGACTCTACTCTTCCCAATCCAGTGAAGTCAATGTCAATGACTTAGTCTCAGATCTGGTCTCCGAAACAGTTCCCGATGTCGTACCAAAGCTGACCAAATGTGTCACTTCTGGTAAGCCTTCGGAACCTATTGTTAGTATTAATGTAATCAATGAAAGCGAAGACAACTCAACGACAGTCCCAACGGCTCCAGAAGTTGAGTCGACATCACATCCTAAGCCTCCGCCGAGAGTTCGCAAAAAGAAGTTCAGCGCAAATGAGTCGACAAGTAATGGATCGACTGATGAAAGAGTCAGTGCTTATAGTGTTGGCCAACAGAACAATAGCTCAAAAATAATGTCCAATCAATCGGACGAACGCAGAGATTGGCGACTGAACGGCACAGATAGCTCTTATTTGCGAACTCCGACCACAATCGCGAGTTCACTGTACGGCCAGTCATCTAATCTGACGAGTATTCTCGACGACATCGTTAGCATTAAAGGGGATCTGAGTGTCAACGAAGTGATGCTCTCGACTGCCGGCGACCGACGAAGTGTTTACGTCGAGGAAATGGCGAAAGTGAACAGAGAGCTGATCCTCAAGTCAGACGACTTGACACAATCGATGGCACAAATGGCCAAATCTCTGAACGCACCCAAAGAACAGGAAATCTTGAATCAGATAATGATTCTGAACATCGATACGGGAGAGAGAGTGCCCTTAAGTAAGGCCGAGGAGATTCTGCCCAAGTGTTTGAATCCATTGAGTTTGCATTTAATGAAACTGACCAATGATTTCATTGATGGCGACGTCAGCTCTCTTGCCAGTGGAATGACAGCTCAGGAGAACCTCTTGAGAGACAGTGCCTTCGATGACGAGGACGACGACGAGAGGACTGACAGCTATTCTAAGAAAGACAAACTCAAAAAAGGTATGAAAAGCCTTAAGAAAATCGGCTCCGGGATCATGAAAGGTGTCAAAGGAGTAAAGGCCGGGAAAGAGCGCTCGACCTTTCACGTAGAGCTCAGAAGTCATAATTTAGAGCCCGAACCGCAGCCCAGGTATAAGATCAAAGTGAACCACAAAAGAGGAACTCCTGATTTCGAAGGCCTCAAACTGCTACAGGAGCTGTACGACTGCAAGGGTGCCATTTGGTCCATGAAATGGAGTGTTTGCGGACAGTTGTTGGCGGCCGCGGGTCAGGACCACCTCTTGCGGGTGTATTGCGCGCAGAAGTCTTGGAAATATTTCACTCAATTGCGAAACAAGGCTTCCGGTCAACAGATTTCACCCAATTCTACGAAAGAACGCGAAACTAACGGCTCGTTCGGCGCCAGAGATCGATCTTTTTCTCTGCAGAGGAGTTGCAGTGTTTCGAGTAGTGATAACTTGAAGTTCGAGTCCTCGGCCTCGAGTCTGGCCAATCATATCCTGTATGAGGACAACCAACTGAGCGAAGAAGGCCCTATGCTTCTGTTCAGTGCATACCGGGGTCACACAGCAGACGTGTTGGACATCGCGTGGTCTAAGAACCACTTCCTGTTGTCCTCATCGATGGATAAGACGGTCCGCTTGTGGCACATCACTCGAATCGAATGCCTGTGCACTTTCAGGCACATAGACTTCGTCACAACCATTCAGTTCCACCCGAGAGACGACAGGTATTTCCTGAGCGGATCACTGGACGGGAAACTGCGGCTCTGGAACATTCCGGACAAGAGGGTCACCCTTTGGAACGAAGTCATGGCTTTACCGACACAACAGTCTCGCAGTAATGCGACACAAGAGTCAGTGCCGGCGCACGGGTTGATCACTTCGTCGTCTTTCGTTCAAAACGGAAAGTTCGCAGTCATTGGCACTTATGACGGAAGGATTATCTTCTATTCGACGGATCAGCTCAAGTACTTCACGCAAATCCATGTGAGCGGAAGCGGAAAGAATAACAGTTCGGTCCAAATATCGAACGCCAATAGCAATAGTGACCGCCGGCGCCGGCGTAACAACAATAAGGTTACGGGCATTGAAGGCGTGGACGACAACAAAATTCTGGTCACAACTAATGACTCTCGGCTTCGACTCTACGACTTGAGAGACCTGTCCCTGACCTGCAAATACAGGGGTGTAGTGAACGAGTCGAGTCAGATCAAGGCGTCGACCTCTCACGACAGCAAATACATAATCTGCGGCTCAGAGAACGCCTCGTTCTATGTGTGGAGACTTCAGGACAACACGACTATCGGTCAGAGAAGAGACCGAAACAAACTCTACGAATGCATTCGATTACTGCCTCCGCAGCCGACGCCGCACTCGATGCCCGACTCAATGCAAGCGCCGGCACCGCAGATGACCACAAAGATAGTCACGTCAGCCATCTTTGCGCCCGTTCCGCAACAGATCGACGAAACGGCCAAATATATCATCGCTGTCGCGGACTTCAACGGAAATATCAGAATATTTAGCAAATAATGTGAATCTGATCTTCCAATCCATTAGAGAACAGGAATTCTATTATTTTTAGTTTAATTTTCAATACTTTTTATAAAATTCTATAAAAAAAATCTTTTATTTCTATTACTTTCATTGAGATTAAGACTAACGACAATAATGTTTGAAAAATAATTAATATTTTCTTTTTTATATTTTACTCATTAATTCATATTATATTCAGTTTATATACAAATAAAATATTTGTAAAAATAATTTTAAATATATTCGCGAATATATTGCAACGATTTTTATGTATTTTCAAATCAAAATACAAGACTTAAAAACTCAAAGTGTTATCAATTAATTCAGAAAACTATTGTAAAAACGCATAACAATTAGTGCCGTATTTTTTCTAAATAAAAAAAATTAACCTCAGCTTAAATAAAGATAAGAAATGGAAAATCAATAAAGTTTTGCCGTTTTTTTTGTTCGTCAAAAAATTATATTTAATTTATTTAATAATGATTTATATCTTATTTATAATATATTTATATATAATTTGAATTATATTCTCACAAGAATTAAATGCAATTACAGTATAATACAAATGAATATTATTTACATTAATTTCACATTAAATTAAAGAAACATTTTTAACATTTTTCTGCAAAAAAATGATTTGAACGCAAATATTATAAACATTTAATAATTGTTTTGAAACAAATAATAACCAAATTTTGGTTTTATTTTCTATTTATACATATATTTTAATTATTGGAAATATATTCACATAATATATAAGTTATTAATAGTTTTAATTACATAACGATATTAATGAAAAAATTCATTTACGATATGAAACAAATCTTATTCACGCGAGTAATGCGAGTAAAAAGAACTCTTGGATTGGATTCGTATCGAAAATTTTCAGTTAAATTAAGTAAAAATTATGAAAAGAGAGAAAAATTAAAATTTTTTTAAATTAAATCATTAATCAATTAATTATGTAAAGATCTGAATATTTTTTAGTCATTTGTTTTCAAAAATAGTCATTTGTTCCGAATATTTGAGAAAATAGTTCAGAATATCTATTCATTCGTCTAATAAGTCTCAAAAAATATTTGAAATAATTGAAGAAAAAGTTTCTAAAAAATAATTATATTTATAGTGAAAATCACTTTAGTTTTCGAGAGAAAAAAGAGTTTAATAAGAGATATAATGAGAAAGAATTGAAACTAAATATTAGTTTACATAAGAATCCAATTATTCGAACAAAAGATAATATTTAAGTAAAAGTAAAACAAATGCTATTAAACAACAATTCAAAGCAAATATTTAAATAATATTCAAAAATTTAAAAAAAAATGAATTCATTATTATTCGCAAAACTTAATGAAAGAATGGATTAAATGAAATGATCTTTAAATCAAAATCAGATTTTATATAATTAATAATAACAATGGTTTCAAAAATCTAATAACAAATGACTCAATGATTGGCAATGAATGCAAAACTTATCGATTGATTAAATCTTACGTTTTTTGTGATAAATATATTTTTGAAGCGATGTTTGAAATGATGTCAATGTATGAGAGAATGCCTGAAAGCCGACGACTGATGACTCCTCATATCGATGTCGTTCTTGGCGGAGGCCATGAGCTCGGCCTCATCCATGTTCTGTTGGCCGCGCGTTCGCAACAGACTATTGTTTGTATTGTTATTTCTGTTATAAAAGCCATTGTTTTTTCCTCTCGTCATGTATTGGCCTCTTTGGGAATGACTGTCATTATTGCTGTTATTGTTATAATAATTGAACTCTTGTGAAGACGAGTCGTATAATTGATTGGTTTGAGTGAATGTTCTTTGATTTAGAACCAGAAGACCAAACATTAGACTCGAATTACAGACAATTATATAACAAACAAAAAATACTTACAATTTGGGCGAACTTTTCTGCGGAGAGCTATTTGTGTATAACTCGGGGTCTAATCGACGCTTAAATTTTTCAATTGTTTCGTCGATTTCTTTGTTTTCAGACAAATAGTATTTTTTAAAATATAATTATTTTTTAAAATTAGATATTAGTCTATAAAACGAGTGAATACCCAATGAGAATCGGGAGAGGGATGAGCTCTGATCCTGTTTTTTCTTTGGGATCTTATACCCGCTTAGATTGGAACGGGTCAGTACAGGTACGAGAGTTGGGAACTTATCTTCTCTGAAGTCGTTAGCATTGGCCACATTGGATGGCGACGTCATTTTAGGCCTCAGTAGAGAACGGGGCGATTGGCGGTAATTGAGCGCCGATTTCTTATCTGCCGAAGAGATCTTAACCGAAGTGTTGTCGGAGTTATTGTGCAGACCATTGACTGGAATTGATGTGTATTTGATTTGATGTTTAGGTGAAGACAAACCATTGACCGGTTTATCGGTTTTGGTTTTGTTTATTAAACCGTTTAATGAATTATTGGATGCATTGGTCGACAGAGTCTGAGAGACGCCGTTAACTGTTTGTGAGACCACTTGTGAGCCGTTGTTCTCCTGTTTTCGCTTCAGATGAGAGATATAGAACTTGGCGTAAGGATTGGGTTTATGTCTTTGGATTGATTCCAATTTAGACCATCTCTTCAGTTGTCTTACTATACAATTAGTTCTATTCTTGTGTTCGCTTTCATTCATATTATATATAACACTATTGTTAACGATATCACAAACAAGTTTCGATGTCTCGGCTGTCATCTGAACGCTCTTCGAAGCAGTCGTTTCGCTGCCATTCACTCCTAACACAAACAGAATATCTTTTAATTCAATCATTTCTTATATTCTCTTAAATGTCAAACTAAATGACTTAATATAACTAAGCTTGGTCACAATCTGGCTTATAAGCATCGGTTAATAAACTTGGGTTCGCGAACCCATATTCAATGCATTATATCTGAGTTTATAAGACAGACTCATTGCTTGACATATCCCAGTCATACAAAATATTAT
>JAQIWA010000696.1:0-26521 GCA_034693305.1 Eueremaeus valkanovi
ACTCGCCGCGGTGAAAAAGTTTTTTGTTAGTTGCTTTACAAAAATAGAAATTTTCATTGAATTTCCTCATCAGGTTTGGGCTCCAGCTTCATTTGAGTGTGTCAGGGGGTTTCTAACATGAGTGTATAAAGTGATCCTGTGCAAAAACGTAACAGTTTTAGGAAAAATGCTGATAGATATGCTCAATTATTTTTTGCAAACATTATTTTGAATTGCTGAAATTTAATATCACCCTAGTGGTTTTGGCCCTATAATCTATGCTTGTTCATAGCTGCCAGTGCAACGCTAGTAGAAAATCGCCCGGTGAAAAATTTCTTCCCAAGGTGCTCTACAAAAATACAAATTTTCAATAAATTATCTCATCAGGCTCAGGCTCCAGATGAATTTATGTCCATCAGTCTATTCTTTGCATGACTGTATAACAAAACATTTTTAATAATTTGAAAAATTATATGAAAAAGAGTTTTAATAAAAAGATGTTTTAATAATTAAAATTTCTTCAATTTTCGGTTCAATTAAAATTTAATTGAACCGAAAATTGAAGAAATGTTTATTTGTTTCACAATTTGTATGATTAGAGTCGAGAAAAAGAGTAGAAATGTGTTGAGAACTGGTTCTCAAAAGGAGACATTCTTGACATAGGGGTCGTCAGGAGGTCGACAATGTTGGGCTGTTGGGAGGTGTCCACGAATATCGGGTTCAATAGCTGTTTGGGCTCATCTGAAAACTGCTTGTTCTCAGCGAAGGCACGGCATTGGTCTTCGGTCGACGGCTAGTACTTGAGTTTGAATGGGCTTTCTTTGGCCACCAGTTGACACATGAGAACGCCTGCACTCCAGACGTCGGCCAAAGACGAGTCGAAAGTTTCGGCTTTGAAGGCCTGGGAGGCAAATGACTGTTTTGAGGAATTCCTGTTTCGATAACCGCTGTTCGGAATAACACTCTCCATATCAGTCCCAATAGAAGCAGTACTACTGGTCCGGACCAACCAATTTAAACTGATTGTTGCGGTCATATATGACACTACTGGCCCTGATGTTCATGTGGGCCACTCCTATCGAGTGCAGGCATTGCATCACATCCTTGACAGTCGTCTTCACCTGATTCTCGTCCATCGGTTCGCTTGACTTCATCTTCCTCTGCAACGACTGACTGACACTCGTCCTCAAAGACGTACACCTTTTTGTGAGTGGCCAGCAGTCCATTACTTTGACGAGAGTCGGGTGCTTCGGTTCACTGCCACCACCACTGGCCGCCGCATCCTTTGCTGCCTTACCGCGCGCCCCTCCTGCACCGCACCTCAGATGTGCGTCTGGATGCGACCCAACAGGTTCTGGCGATAGTTTTGCCGCATTTTCTCTACAATAATGGCTGCAAATAGGGCTCTCATTGTCCGCCTGTTTTGCTTTATACAGCCATCCAAAGAAACCCCTGACACGCTTGAACGAAGCTGGAACCTAAACCTGATGAGAAAATTTGATGAAAATTTATATTTTTTGTGGAGCAACTAACAAAAATTTTTTCCACCGCGGCAAGTTTTTACTGGCTCTGCACCGGTAGCAGTGAACTAGCACTGTCTCCAGACCAAAACCACCAGGGTTATATTAGATTTCAGCAATTCAAAATGATCCTTGTTAAAAATTATCGAATACATCTATCAGGATTTCTTCGAAAACCTTTACGTTTTTGCACAGGATGACTATATTCCAGGCAAAACCATTCTGCAAAAACGTAACGGTTTTCGATGAAATCCTGATAGATGTATTCGATAATATTTAACAAGGATCATTTTGAATTGCTGAAATTTAATATACCCCTAGTGATTTTGGCCCTGGAAACAGTGCTAGTTCACTGGTACCGGTGCAGAACCAGTAAAAACTCGCCGTGGTGAAAAAAAATTTTTGTTAGTTGCTTCACAAAAATATTTTTCTCATCAGGTTTAGGCTCCAGCTTCGTTTAAGCGTGTCAGGGTTTCTTTGGATGGCTGTATACCTTACTATAGGCACCCGAAGCCATCTCTTTCCCGTCACACTCAAGCCCTGGCGCGCAAACGGTTTCTCGTCTTGGATCGGCAGTGCGGCCAAACCCTTCTTTATGAGTGCCATTCCTCGTATTAGACCTCCAATTCCTGTTTCTCTTTCTTCTGTTTCTCCGCCTTTTCCTTCCGTTTCAGTCGTATTTCATTCTTCTTCTGCTGCTTCTCCGGTTCCTCCCTGTCATTGGCCTCTTTGTCCTCCTGTTCTTTCTTCGCGTTGTTTGTGTTCTTCCATCTTCTCCTCCGCCGCAGCCTTTTTGTCCGCTTTTTTCATTTGTTCGCTAATTATTGGCATTTCTGTCGATAGAAAAGAATGGATTTTCGGATCAAATAAACAACTCTTTTGACGGATTCTCAACTAATATCCGCCGAAGGAGTATTTTTAAGCCGCAGAAGTTTGTTGTGTAACCTAGCTTTGTTGTGTCACTTTCTTTAGAAATGGTGATTCGGTCTGAACTCCCCTCAATTTTTATTTCAATTGATTTTAATAAAGAGATCTTTACTTCGCATTTATTTCATATCTTGTGCCTGAATTATTAACATTGAATTGAGCATGCCCATTCATTGATTCAAGTAAGACATGTCAAATTATGTGAAGGAAAGGTTAAAGAGATGTACGGATGAAAGGACACTATCCGGCTGCCATTAAGAATCGGCCCCTCGAATATCTTGCAAAAATTCAGTATGATCTAATAAATCATTGGTTTGGATTGAAATAACTCCTTTAACCCAGGAGAATTTGTTCCAGAATTGTAATTTTATAATGGGAACTCTCATAGAATAAGGTGACAAAGTGACAAAAAAAGATGTCAGAAACGAGAGTAAACCAGGCAAAATATTGATTGATTAGTAGCCTAGGAGGAGCTGAAAATGAAAGTGAAAATGATTTTACTCGGATATGCTTGGAAGGTGCAAAAAAATGTGTCTCAAACAAATTAAAGATAAATATCAATAGATTTCTATATTTTTTATGAGTCAGACAGACATTCAGCCAATTCGTAAATATTATAGAATGAAAATATCAAATAATAAATAATGTGGGATCAATTGGAATGTAATCAAGTCATAGAGCAATCAAAAACAAGACAACAATTAATTATATGATTCGGATTAAACTAATTATTTGTGCTGGATCATTCTAAATTATAGAGTTTTGATTAAGTTATGTAATCTTTGAAAAAGTTTTGTAACATATTGTGCAATACGTGCAAATGTTCATGCTAAGTTAACATAATGTAGTCTATGATACTGTACAGACTGTCGATCAATTGTACAGCAGATAGCGTAGAGCGCCTACCGGTATGTTAGAGCACTTATGCTGTCTTTCCAACATAACTGACCTAATGCTGCATTTTGGAGACGTGGAGAAAATCATTGCAACTGTGGCTCGACTTTACTCGACTGCATGACTGGCATAGAGTGAAGACTAGACTCAACTCAATAGACACTCTGTGTTCAACACATTTATACATTTAGTGGTGATGTCAACAATCAGTTAACCATTAATACTATTATTCAGATCTCATCCAAAACTCATTAATATATAAGAAGAATAAGAATTAAAAATTAATTTAACCCTTGTTTAAGATTTGGTGCAATTTTTCTGCACTAATATATAGTTTACTAAATGGCGAGTAAGTAGTGATCACTCGATTCAGCCATACATTGATTGATCAATATTTCCAATACTTAACTGAATTTGCATTCATTTAATTGCAGTTAAGTTTCTGGAAGTGATTAAACCCTTTTGTGGTATTTTGCCTGAAGTGGCCAAACCTGAGCGTAAGATCCAGTTCAGGGAAAAGGTCTTATGGACTGCCATCACGTTATTCATATTCTTGGTCTGTTGTCAGGTATGGCTCAACATATGACCCCTTTCTCTCTGCCCTCTGCCCTCTCTGCTCACAGCTGTCTGTCCTCCCCATCAGATCCCACTCTTCGGCATTATGTCCTCCGATTCCGCGGATCCGTTCTATTGGATGCGCGTTATATTGGCCTCAAATAGAGGAACACTCATGGAATTGGGTATATCCCCGATCGTCACCTCTGGCCTAATCATGCAGTTGTTGGCCGGGGCTAAGATCATAGAAGTCGGCGACACTCCCAAAGACCGAGCGCTCTTCAACGGCGCGCAGAAGTGTTAGTATTTGTGCTGTTCTTCTGTGCCATTGACTGATAATGATTATGAAACCACGTCTTGTGCTCTCTATCCCTATCCCTGTGCAGTGTTCGGAATGGTCATAACGGTCGGACAGGCCATTGTCTACGTAATGACCGGTATGTATGGCGATCCCGCGGACATCGGCGCCGGTGTGTGTCTACTGATTATAATACAGCTCTTCGTCGCCGGTCTTATCGTCTTATTATTGGACGAACTCTTGCAAAAGGGGTATGGCTTGGGCTCAGGTATATCACTCTTCATCGCTACCAATATCTGCGAAACGATAGTCTGGAAGGCCTTCAGTCCGGCCACAGTCAACACCGGCAGAGGAACTGAGTTCGAGGGCGCTATCATAGCTCTGTTCCACTTACTGGCCACCCGTCAGGACAAGATCAGAGGTCTTCGCGAAGCCTTCTATCGCCAGAATCTGCCAAATCTGATGAACCTTTTGGCTACAGTTCTGGTCTTTGCTATTGTCATATACTTCCAGGGCTTTAGAGTTGATCTGCCCATAAAGTCAGCCCGTTATAGGGGTCAGTACAGCTCATACCCCATCAAACTGTTCTACACCTCAAACATTCCAATCATTCTTCAGTCGGCGTTAGTCTCCAATCTGTACGTCATTTCACAGGTATTCCAATCGATTCAACCGATTATTCATTTAAATAACACTTCAATGCGTTTCCACTCAAACCTAACCGTCCTATTCGTTCGGCACAGATGTTGGCCGTGAAGTTCAGCGGAAACTTTCTGGTGAATATACTCGGGGTCTGGGCTGACGTCGGGGGTGGCGGCCCCGCCCGCGCCTATCCTATAGGCGGCCTTTGCTATTATCTCTCTCCGCCCGAAACACTGGGCCACATATTAGAGGACCCGGTCCATGCGGTGCTCTATATTTTCTTTATGTTGGGTTCCTGTGCTTTCTTCTCCAAGACCTGGATCGAGGTCTCGGGTTCGAGTGCTAAAGACGTGAGTCATTGCATGAAACGAATTGTATTTATTGTAAACCTTATGTTTGGCTCAATGTATGCACCGATAGGTCGCTAAACAACTGAAGGAACAGCAAATGGTAATGAGAGGGCACAGAGAGAAGTCGATGATTCATGAGTTGAATCGTTATATCCCGACTGCGGCCGCATTCGGTGGCCTCTGCATCGGTGCCCTCTCTGTGTTGGCCGACTTCTTGGGGGCCATCGGCAGCGGAACCGGTATCTTACTGGCCGTTACGATAATCTATCAATACTTCGAAATCTTCGTCAAAGAGCAGAGCGAAATGGGAGGTATGAGTACTTTGCTCTCGTAGGGCACCGGAAGAGCAAAAGAGCGGAGATTATAAATATTTACATAAAAGACAACATTTTTTTCATTTTCTCATAATTTTAAAGGAATTATAAAATAAATTAAACGAAGAATTGATTAAAAAGTGATTAAATTTTAATACGAAAAGAAAAATGATTTTACAATAAGTCATGAATTGATGTCAACTCCAATCCAATTGAATGCAAGCCTTACTTCATATACTTAGAGCTCTGTTCGGCCAATATTTTTGCCGATTGTTTTGCGTCGAAGAAGAGTTCTGAGACTTCTTTCAGGATTTTTATGTCAATCGTAGAGCTCTGTTGAACTTTGGCCAACTGTGAGGCCGGGTTCATCAGTTGAATCGCATACCTGAGCGTCGTATTGGTGCCGATCTCTGCCAAATGTACCAGTGCTTCGTCAGTGATGTAAATGCCTTCGGTTTGGGATATAATTCTCAGAATCTATTCAAACAATTGATATAACATTTGATAAGCTTTTGGTTGAATGCGAGCCAGAGAGCGGTTCCAATAACCCAATACCTGAAGCATTTCCTGTGTATTATATGGTATTGTCTTAACGATCATAAGTCTGTCCAATAGGTCCAGAGGTATTCCGTGCGGAGAATATACATCTTCAGTGCCCCTAACGATACAACGGCCCCGATTGGAGGCGAATATGACTATCGGTGCGATATCTGACTCGAGAGCTCTGTGCAGGTATGTGAAGCACTCGATGTCCAGCATATGGACCTCATCTATGAACAGAACTCCGGTCACCAGTTCTGCGATTCCCTGATCTATGTATTTGTTGACCACTTTATTGATCTCTTTCCGCAATTTGTCTGTAATTTCGGTTTTTCTGGGTTTCAAAAGCTGTCCCATCATTGAGAGTATATCCTGTCCGCCCTGTGGTCGGGCATTGGCCGCATCCAAGTCATGGAGCGTCACGTCCTGAACCACTTCCTTCTTCTTGTGAACGTCTCCCTTAGGAATGGGAACGTATTCCTCGGCCTCCAAGTCGTATTCGGTTGCGTACGCATCAGACCTGCCCTGCCTTTTGACGGCACCGCTGTTGGCCTCGATGTAGATGACGTCCCCCACTTCGACCCTTTCCTTCTGCAGACTCTCATAGATGGTTGGGTCGAGTTTCAGTTGTTTGGTTCCCTTCCCTGTCTTCAGACCAATCACTATATGACTGATCGTCTTTCCATAGCCGCCCAAAGGGTTCTCGGTCTCCGTGGGTGTCATTTCGGTGACCTCTCCCTCATATATTTCCTTCACTTCCTTAATCCTGAGGCCTATCGCGCGCCGGAAGTTCTCCATTAAGATCTCAGTCTTCTTCACTTCAGTCGAGTAGACCTCCGACGCAACCATTGGACAAAAGGGTACTTTAGATCCCAGTTCTTGTGCAATGGCCAGTGCTATGGCTGTCTTGCCTGTGCCGGGCGGACCGGCCAACAGCATCGCCCGACCGGCCATTCGCTTCATTCGTATCAACTCGACTACAATTCCCGCCGCCTTTCCGTTCAAACGGTTAATACAATTGAATTCAATGTTCAATAAAATGATTAAAACAATAGACAATCAGTTCTCACCTCTCGGGCCGACTGCTGTCCGACCAGACCGGCCGCCACTTCAATGGCATTTCCCGCGTCTGTCAGACCCAGACCTTTGACGTGACTGTGCGCTGATATGCGCTGTGTTTTGGAAACACTCTTCACTTCTTCTATTTTCATCATTATTTCAATCAATTCTTATAATTATATTTCAATTCAATTAAATCTTATTTATATTTATCGCTGTTTTCTGTTTATTAAATCACAATTCAATTAAAAACGTTTTTTGACTTTTAAACAAAAGCACTTAATTATAGGCTAGGATTCAGTTCTTTTTGTTTTATAGAATACATACGAAATCATTCATTGAATACTTATATGAAATGGTATTTAATTGTATTCTATAGCGAAGAGTACTTTCATTTGTTGTTTAATGCATTCAAAGCATGGCTTTCGTTCAAAAATTATGTTTTTTTTAAACAATTAAACCAAAAATAAGTTTTAATTCTTCTACAATATAAATGTCAATCCATTTAATTGTTTAACTTTTCAAACAAAATATATTAATATTCTGTTAATTGAATTAATTTTATTGAAGATTTTTAATGCAAATGATTAATGAATTTCAATGTCAAACCGATGAAAACACTATATTTGCACAAAAGGCTCAACAGATTTGCAGAATCGCATAAGAATTCAGTCGAAAATGATATAAAAATATTATAAAATTCTTTAGTATTTAAGCCCTTTTTCCATATGTTTTAGGTATGAAGTGCTGAAACGCGTCGCTTATTCACAACTATTTTGACAGAAATTCATTTGATTTTTGTTTTCACTTCAAAGTCAATAAACGTTTTGAACAAAAATAGCAAAAAAAATAAATTTATAAATAAATGAATTGTAAATAAAATGATTTTTTAAAACATAATTATTATTATATTTGCAAACAATGGGTAAACCAATGGTTGGCTAAAGAATACAATGGATTATCAGAAGGAAAACAATGGTTCGGAAGTGAATTCCTCGCTCTTCTCGGCCTCACAAACGACTGGCGTTTCCTTTCAAGACTTCTTCGACGACAGGAGTATTGATAGTTTGGATCAATTGGTCTTCACTTCTAACCATAGCATTCATAATAATAATAATAACAATAATAACAGTAATAATGGATTCAATAATAGCTATGAATTGAATGTCAATAACAGTAATAATAATCATATGAATAGCGACGAAGACATGAATGAGTCGATTGGATGTGACGTTCCCTTCGAGTATGTCATCCATGAACAGCAAAATGACAGGTATTTAGCCGTCCATTCATTTGATTAGGGGTTCAATGAGTTTCACAGTCAGTCAGTCTTTCGTTTGATTGGATTAGTATTTAATGCAAAACATGATTACATTGTGTGTCAGCTGTACTCCAATTGTACTCTAATTGCAATTCAATACACAATTATACAGAATTTGGTGAAAAGTTGCTGAAAAACATACCGTAAGTCTTGTCCGCAAACATAAGTCCAGCCGAGCTATCGATACGTTCTTTAATGATAATAATTATGAGTAGAACTACTGTTCAATCGGTAACCAGTTGTAAATTGAGCCCGGGTACAGTACATGCATACCTGGATACATTTGCATAGTTTTATCTATAATTAAATCCGATATCTGTCTAATGAGTCTCACTGTCGGTATCGAGTCTTTCATATGATGTTTGTATAGAAACAAGACTTTGAGTCCGTTTTAATGAAATATTAATTATAATAAAAACCAAACAACAGTAGTATAGATGAGTTGTTGTCTCAATGCCTGCGCTCGCAAATCAATATTCAGTTGCTATAAGTGAGTCAATTATGCTCTTAATTCTCAAACCTGCCCCGCATTACGTCTACCGATTCTATAATCATAGTCTATGTAATTCATGACATGAATCATAAGCTCGTCCCTCAAAATGATAGAGTACTGGCGCCGCACCAGTGGTGGCCACAAATGTTTCCTTATTTTAAAGAATTTGAATGATTTTATATTTCTTATGAATTTTAATATAAATAAAATGATCTAAAGTTATATATTGTTTGGTTGTGTTGTCCGCACAGTTACATACACCACACCATATCACAGGATTCTATAACAATGCACATAAATCCGGGCAATAGTCCAATGCCTCGAAATCCGTCTCATTTGACGCTAACAATCGAAAGCCGAAACGAGAGTTCGGGCCGTAAAGAGATCAAACGGTACCGGTGCACTTATGAGGGCTGTCCGCGCACTTACAGTACAGCCGGCAATCTTAAGACTCACCAGAAGACACATACCGGCGAATACACGTTTATGTGCAGTCAAGACGGCTGTGGGAAAGCGTTTCTGACCTCTTATAGCCTTAAAATTCATGTCAGAGTTCACACGAAAGAGAAGCCCTTCGGGTGTCCAATGAGTGGATGCGATAAAGCGTTTAATACTCTCTACAGACTTAAAGCGCATCAACGACTTCACAGCGGAAACACATTTAACTGCAAACAATTGGGTTGTCTTAAGTTCTTCACCACTTTGAGTGACCTCCGCAAGCATTCGCGCACACATACGGGTGAGAAGCCTTACACCTGTGCTCTCAATGGCTGCGGTAAGTCGTTTGCGGCCAGTCATCACTTGAAAACGCACGTTCGCACCCATACGGGAGAAAAGCCTTACTCTTGTAATCAAAACGGTTGCCAAAAGTCATTCACCACTCAGTACAGTCTGAAGAGTCATCTGCACCGACACGACAAAAGGGGTGACGACTCGGGAGAGAGTTTCGTAGACTTTCAGTCAATTAATGCAAATAATAAGAAAATCGATAGAAATATCGAAAACAATAACTCGAATGCAATGAATACTAATAGCAATCGAAGCGAAGACTACTCAACAGTAATGAACGACAACGAAGCGGCAGCTCTGCTCACATCGTTGTGGGGCTCAACCAAGTTGGCCAATGAGCCTAACGCTGGCTCAGAGCCTAAGTTTATTACCAATTATTTGGCTAACAATATAGCGATTCTTAACGAACAGAAGTCAATCAATAATAACAATAACATTACAGGTATTGAAATGTCTGTCAATTACTGTATAATAGCATTGAATTCATTATAAACTATATTCGATTTCCAATAGCGTATGCATTGATCCCAATAACTGGAGTCGAAGTGCCTCTGGAGGGCTATATTCTGCCGGACGTTCACTTGCCTGATGTGGTCAGCATTAGGTCAGTCATCCAAAGTCAGTCGCAAATCCAGTTAATAGCAAACGACTCGCAGTTAACCAAACTTTGCTCAAACAATGGAACCGATTCTTCCAAAGCCGTCAAATTAAAGACGGGTCAGACATCTGGTACGGCCAGTGCTGGAACAGTAGACAATAATATAATATATGCCTCGCTATCAGAGGCAGACATTTGCAAATGCGAACCCGAATTGTGTGAACGCAACGACTGCTGTCGTGACTGTTCCGCTGTCGCAGACATCTGTGCCAATAGCAGCGATACTATTGCTTCCGATCCAAACCTAACGGCCACTAGTCTTGACGTTAGTGTCAATTAAAATGAATGTTCAAAAAGTTAACCCATTATTGGATTACTATTACATATGAGTGCCTTATATTCGTTGTTATAATTATTATTAATATTAATATTATTTTATATTATATTATATTTTATTGAATTTATAACTGCTTTTCGATTAACAAAAATATTATGTTTTTATTTGCAATCATTTTATTGAGTGTCTAAAAAGTTATACGAAAACAAATAAATTAAATCAAATGTTATGATAATTATTCAAAGATGTGATCAAATCAATAGTCAATATAAGTCTAAACATAAATATTACAGAATTTATGTCAAAATATATTTATAATTATTTTAATCATTAAATGTTTGAATTCATACAAAACTTTTAATTTTAATTTGATTTCTATTTAATATTGAGTAACAATTATTGTTGCGAACTAGGAATGTGCCGATCGGTGAAGGACTGGATGACAGGTATTTCTATAAGATTACTATATATTCGCTTTGATTTTACCCAATGTTTCAAATGTTAATCATCTCTGGACTAGAAATAACTTTTTTCATAAATACTTAATTTGGATTTGGAATGAAGACAAATATAGTGTTGGGCATAGTTTTCATAAATGATTCTGCATGCTAATGCAGTAAATAGTATCAAGTTGATACTATCAACTGATTCCGGACAGATTTTATTCATTTCAAATTGGGCTCACTTTTAAACATTTTATATTTATTGGTCTTCACTCTCATATCGATATAGCCTTCAGAGTTCGAACACTGCTCTACACATGCATTGAATTGAACGACACTTTTAAACTGTTTTTGTTATGATTTCTAATATTAATGAAAATATTTATGAATTACATAATTGAACTGCAATTGAAATTATGTTAATTTGAAATTTGATAATAACAAGGTCTTCTCCAAATTCCAAACACTATGAAATTGATATTACAAAATATATACTCCATTTCCTTTTTAACATTTCAATTACTTTGTTGAAAAACTTTTAAAATGGATCCAGCTCATAAGTTGCTTAATTTGAAAATGAAAGTAACCTTGCTTATTTTTGAAGCAAAGCAAGTTTATTGAATACATGTATAATTTATGATAAGTTATCGTTTGATAACAAAGTGTTTTTATGTCAGCTTAAACTACAGATCCATTAATTAATCATCAAATACTGTATGACCATGGTCAATGAACAATGATCAGGGTGTTGCTCATAACAGTCAAATGATTGAATTCAAGTAAAGTTAGAGTAAATAAGACTTTCTTATCGATGAAAGTGAGTTCACATTCAGCACATGATTTCAGATGAAGTGCTTCTACTCTTAAGCAAAGTTTATAATTAATATTTACGACAAAACTTGCATTTCATTAGACTATTGATTACGAAGTTATTAGTTATTAATAAATTAAAAATTTATTTGAAATAAAACTAATAGTTATTTAATATAAAAATATTTTCAACGATTTATTGTTAAAATTGTTAACAAAAGCCGATATTTAGTGATGCGTTCGCACGAGTTGTTCACTGCTCTAAAGGAGAGGATTCTTCTGATCGACGGAGCGATGGGTACAATGATTCAGAGGCATCGGTTAGAAGAGGCCGACTATAGGGGCCAGGAGTTAGTCAATCACATTAAGCCTTTGAAAGGAAATAATGATATCCTATCGATAACTCAGCCGAACATTATTTATGACATACACTACGAATACTTGAAGAGCGGCGCCGACATCATTGAGACGAACACATTCAGTGCCACAGCTATAGCGCAGAATGATTACGATTGCCAGCACCTGGTCTTCAGACTCAACAAAGAGTCGGCTATTATTGCGAGGAAAGCGTGCGATGACTTCCAGAGGGAGTTCGGCTGCACTCGATTTGTTGCCGGCTCTCTGGGGCCGACCAACAAAACACTTTCCATTTCACCAAAGGTAGAGAACCCGGCCTTTCGTAACATAACTTGGGATGAATTGGTAGCCGCCTATAGAGAGCAGACATTGGGCTTACTAGAGGGTGGGGTCGACCTGATTCTGATTGAGACCATTATAGATACGGCTAATGCAAAGGCAGCCCTCTTTGCCGTTCACTCTGTTTTCGATGAATGTCCTGACCTTAAAGTCCCGATTTTCATATCCGGAACTATTGTCGATAAAAGTGGTCGAACTTTGTCGGGACAGACGGGCGAGGCTTTCATAATAAGCCTATCACACGGCCAGCCACTAGCTGTTGGTCTGAACTGTGCTTTAGGCGCCGCAGAAATGAGAGTTTTCATCGAAAACATCAGTAAATTCGCGTCCAATACATATGTGTTGTGTTACCCGAACGCAGGCATTCCCAACCTCATGGGTGAATACGACGAGACCCCCGAAACTATGGCTAAACATATAAAAAGTTTTGCTTCGGACGGATTGGTTAATATAGTGGGCGGTTGTTGTGGGACAACCCCCGATCATATTCGACAAATAGCAGCCGAAATCAAAGGCATTAAACCTCGAAATCTCAGTTCAAGCGACACAAACGACAGGTTCTATTTGTCGGGTTTGGAGCCATTCATTTGGACCAAGGAGTCTCTGTTCGTGAACATCGGCGAGCGCTGTAACGTCGCCGGCAGTAAACTATTCGCACGACTCATACGTCAGGCCAAATACAACGAAGCTCTCGCTATAGCTAAAGCACAAGTGGAAGCCGGAGCACAGGTATTAGACATCAATATGGATGAGGGAATGCTGGACAGTAAGAAAGAGATGATCCATTTCCTCAACCTTATCGCTACTGAACCTGATATAAGTAAAGTTCCGCTTTGTATCGACTCATCCAACTTCGCAGTGATCGAAGCGGGCCTTAAGTGCTGTCAGGGCAAGAGTATCGTCAACTCAGTGAGTCTGAAGGAGGGCGAGGATGAGTTCGTACGCAAAGCTAAACTCATCCAACGCTTCGGCGCCGCAGTTGTGGTCATGGCGTTCGACGAGAGGGGACAGGCGGCCGACGAGAAGACCAAAGTAAAGATCTGTCGCCGAAGCTATGAAATACTGATCGGAGAGAGGGTTGGCTTCAATAGGAATGATATCATATTCGACCCAAACATACTGACCATCGCTACCGGAATGGAAGAGCACAACGAATATGCAATGGATTTCATTAGAGCCACAGAAAAAATAAAATCTTTGTGTCCCGGAGTCAAAGTCAGTGGCGGTATATCTAACCTCTCGTTTTCATTCAGAGGAATGGAACGAATCAGAGAAGCCATGCATTCGGTGTTCCTCTTCCATGCCATCAAAGCCGGTCTAACGATGGGTATCGTAAACGCCGGGAATTTACCCCTTTATACAGACATTGACCCAAATCTGTTGGAAATGTGTGAAAATCTGATTTGGAATCGAGACCCGAACGGAACGGAAAAACTTTTAGAATACGCGCAGGAATTCGGCCAAAATGTTAAGTCCAGTGTCGAGATCGAGGACTGGAGGAAGACGTCGGTCGAGGAAAGGCTTTCGCATTCGATTGTCAAAGGAATTGACGCTCATATTGAAATCGATGTCGAAGAGTGTCGACAGAACACCAGTGCTTATGTGCGTCCGCTTCACATAATAGAGGGTCCGCTAATGAATGGCATCGGTATTGTCGGCGATCTGTTCGGAGAGGGAAAGATGTTTTTGCCTCAAGTGATCAAATCCGCGCGCGTTATGAAGAAAGCGGTCGCGTATTTGATCCCATTCATGGAAAAAGACAAAATGGGCTCAGGGCAGAATAGTCATGCGGGCACTATAGTCTTGGCCACAGTCAAGGGCGACGTACACGACATCGGCAAGAATATAGTGGGCGTAGTGTTGGGCTGTAATAACTATAATGTCATTGATTTGGGTGTAATGACTCCGTGCGAGCACATTATCACGACTGCAATCGAGAAGAAGGCAGACCTGATAGGCCTGAGCGGACTCATCACTCCTTCTTTGGATGAAATGATTTTTGTGGCCAAAGAGCTGCAGAGGAAAGGCCTTAAAGTGCCGCTCCTGATAGGGGGTGCGACCACTTCTAAGAAACATACGGCCGTTAAGATAGCACCCCGGTATTCGGAACCGACTGTTCACGTGTTGGACGCCTCAAAAAGTGTTGTCGTCTGTTCCAGACTTCTGGACTCGAACTCAAGGGAAGAGTTTTTGGACGATCTGAACGATGACTACGAGATGATGCGCGAAGACCACTACGAGTCCCTCAGGGATAGGGTTTATTTGCCGATAGAGACGGCCCGGCAGAGGAAACTGTGCATCGATTTCAATGAATCCGATATAAAAGTTCCCAATTTTTTCGGCACAAAAGTCTTCATTGATTACGATCTGAAAAGACTTATCGATTATATCGATTGGAAGCCATTTTTCGATGTCTGGCAGTTGAGGGGAAGGTATCCCAACCGGGGATTCCCCAGAATTTTCAACGACGAAAGGGGTGAGGCTTTCGGTTGACTTGAATTCATTTTAATTTTATATATAATTTATTTCTGAAACCATTCATACGACTCATTACAGTCGGCGCCGAAGCAAAGAAAGTGTTTGAAGAGGCGAACGGAATGATTGAGCGCATCATTGAAGACAATATACTTCAGGCGCGCGCTATTGTGGGCTTCTATAGGGCCAACACTGTCAGTGACGAAGAGATCGCACTCTTCGATGAGTTCGGCAACCGATTGGCCACTTTCTATGGACTCAGACAACAGGCAGAGAAGGACTCTCACGACGACTCACCCTATTTATCAATAGCCGACTTCATCGCACCCATAGAAAGTGGTATCACTGACTATATCGGACTTTTTGTGGTCAGCGCCGGCTTTGGCTGTCGAGAAATGTGCGAAAAGTTCCAAAAGGAAAACGACGTTTACTCTGATATTATGATTAAAGCCATTGCCGACCGATTTGCCGAAGCGTTGGCCGAAGAACTGCACGAAAGAGTGCGCAAAGAGTTTTGGGGTTATAGTAGTGGAGAACAGTTGGCAACCAATGACTTGCTTAAAGTCAAATACGAAGGCATACGTCCGGCCCCGGGATATCCGAGTCAACCGGACCACACGGAGAAGCTGACGATATGGCAGCTCATGGACGTCGAGCGACAGACAGGTATCAAACTGACGGAATCGCTGGCCATAACCCCGGCCGCATCCACGTGTGGCCTCTACTTCGCTCACCCGAAGTCATATTACTTCGCAGTGGGCAAAATGAAGCTGGATCAGGTCCAGGACTACGCCAGCAGAAAGTCAGAATCGGTTGAGACTACCGAGAAATGGTTGGGCCCTAACCTGGCCTATGAGGCGGACCAGAAGTAAAGTCATTATATTTTAATTCTTATTTAAAACAATTTTTAAATGAATTCTTATATTAACTGAATATAACTTATATTAAGTTTGAATTAATTTTCATTAAAATATTTGATACGAAAAGAATGTGAAAAATACAGATCTATTAGAGGATAATTGGGCTCTAATTGTGGTCTAACTGTGCTCGGGGTCAACCATTGAATGAGTTCTTTATTTATCTAAACATATATTACAATAATTTTATTGAATTGATATCTTTGTGGCCAACCATTGGACCTGTGCTCACATCCATTACCACCCGAAATGACCACATTTTTTGGTGGTTCGCATCCGAAGACGATTGGCCTTCACTTCATAGGGAATGTCCACCGAATCGATTCCCGGATGAAATACTTGTTTCTCTTCCGGTTCTCTGAACCTCTCCTTCTTCTCCAGATCCCAGTAGTCCTCCCGTTCCGAATGGGCCACTATTTCATAGCCGGCGTCGAACTCCTTGTGCGCCAACGCCCGAAAGCGTCGGCGATATCTGAGTTCCTCTAAGCGTATGAGTCGTTCGGAAACTATTTTAAATCTTTGTCGCGAAACAGATCTCTGACGCCATTCCCTCTGCTGTCCGACAATAGCCAGTCGTTCGTAAAATTCTTTGGTATTCGGATCTAATTCATGGATAGGCGGCGGGTAATTGAGTCGAAGGCTCCAAATCCATTCGGGGTACTCCTCGTCGGCCTTCAGTTGGATGTCTGGGCCGTCTTTGGCGTAGTTGGCGCCACAGCAGTAGTTCACGAGTTTGTGCACGTCTTCCTCCACAGGCAGTCGGAACCGGCGTTTGCCTATGGGTTGTGCACCGCTCGGGGCCACGGGTGCAGTGGCGTAACCACGGGTGCCATCGGATTGGGTTTGGACTACAAGTTTGGGACAATTATTGCCGAATAATAGCGATACGAATCCATAGGTTTTGTGCGCTTTTATCAGACAATCCATTCGTTTCGTTAATAACATATTGTTTTCGCATTTGATTTAATTTTTAACTAAAATCTATCAATACTTTGACATCAAATCAACGGTTAATTCAATAATAATTTCTGTGTTTATGCCTTAAAAGTATTAATAAACACAAACCGAAAAATCTATTAAATAACGTGACATAAAAAGTGATGGTTTTTAAACCCTTCAGAGCTTTGCTATGTTTTATGAATAGACAGACAGTCTATCCCTTATAGACGTAATCCATGAATGCCTTCAATGAAGACATCGTTTTTCTGAATCACATGTTTCGCGTGTTTTCGTTCAAAACAACTTCAATTCAATATAAGTTTTACCACAAAATAAGACAATTGTCGTGTCATGAGTGCAATCAAAGTGTTTCACAGGAAGACAAAGAAGGGGTCGATAGTGAAGGTGGTTCGGGAGCACTACCTGCGCGAAGACATCCATTGCGGGCGTCTGTCGTGTCCCGAATGCCAACCATTCAAACAATCGACTGACAGTCCATTCGCCCCGAAGTCATATTTGAGTGACAATCCGCGCACAGGTCTGAGCCGATTGTGCCTTTCGCCCCATTATGTTGTTCCGGATTTCGGAGTTCTGCACAACCAGATCGATGTGATAACTGACCCCTCGTTCGGCTCAGACATAGTTATTATGCAAACGGTTTGGGAAGAGATTAAGAGAAATATTACTATATTTTCACGGATTAAGCAATTAATGGCTGAAAAGAGGTTTTATGTCTTCCTTAACGAATACAACAGAAATACGTTCAGAGAAAGAGTTTTCGGCGAAACGATAGCCGAATATAAGCAGAGTTTAGTCCGTTTTGGCGCCGAATGGCTTCAAAAGCACTTCAAAAATGAGATAAAAATCGTTTTTCTCACAAATTATAGTCAAATCAAAGACAAGACTCAATCGATTGAATCAATTCATTGCTTCTCAATCGATGAATACGTCAAAAGTCTTAATAATTGCATTAATCTTATGGACAAATTGGCGGACATGTCCTCCACTGGAGAGTATGTCAAAGACATTCGTCTTCTTTTCGACGAACACTTGCCGTTAGATGTGGTTCAGTCGGGCATTAAGTCCGGGAAGTATTTTCAGGGAAAGTTCAATACAAGTCTTTTGAATTACTTGGAAGCACAGGTAGCCATACAGAAAGACGGCGAAGAACTGTTCGTTTTGATTCAGGGAAGCCAACACATGAACAGAGCCGTCAACGAAGACATTGTGGCCATTGAACTGTTGCCCGAAAGTGAGTGGAAGTCGAAGTCAGACCTCGTTCTCGAAGTCGACGAAAGAGTGGAAGACGACGGCGACAGACAAACGGAAAGACAGGAACAGATGGTATTCCAGAAGAGAGAGAACTCATATATCAAACCGATGGCCAGAGTTGTGTCCATTATTAAGAGGAATTGGAGGCAATACTGCGGTGTTCTTCGCGAACGCAATCCGAATGTCAACACCTCTTCTGTCGTCAATCGGTATCTATTCGTTCCGATTGATAGAAAAATTCCAATCATTCGCATCGAAACGCGTCAATACGAGCACCTGAAGGGACAGCGCATACTAGTGGCCATCGACTCCTGGCCTAGAGATTCCAAATACCCGAAAGGCCATTATGTCAGAGCTATCGGTGCTGTGGGCGACAAAGACACTGAAACTGAAGTACTTTTGTTGGAGAACGACGTTCCGCACCAGGAGTTCGCCAAAGTTGTGATGAATTGTTTGCCAAAAGAAGGCGAGAATTGGAGGCCGACTGAAGAGGATTTACTCAATCGAACCGATCTTCGCAACGAATGCGTCTGTTCTGTAGACCCCGTCGGCTGCACAGACATAGACGACGCCCTTCACTGCAAAGACATCGGGAATGGGATCTATGAAATAGGTGTCCACATCGCAGACGTATCGCACTTTGTTAAGCCGAGAACAGCACTGGACAGGGAGGCGGCCGACAGGGGAACCAGTGTTTACTTAGTCGGTCAACGAATAGATATGATTCCGACGCTCTTGAGCTCAAACTTGTGTTCTCTGCGACAAGACGTCGAACGCCTGACCTTTAGTGTCATTTGGAATATCGATGCCAACAGTGCGGAAGTGAAGAGCAGTAAAATGGTTAAGTCGATCGTCCGCTCGAAGGCCGCCCTGACCTACGCCGAGGCACAGCTCAGAATCGATTCTCCGCACGAGACCAATGAAATCGCCAAAAGTCTGCGTCGACTCAATCGAATCGCTCGAATACTTCGGCGCCGGCGTATGGATGCCGGAGCTCTAGTGTTGGCCAGTGCTAGTGAAATAAAATTCGTTGAATTGGATTCCGAGACTCACGAAAACGTTCTGGAAATTGAGTCTAAAGAGGTGTTGGACACGCACTCAATGGTCGAGGAGTTCATGTTATTGGCCAATATAACAGTCGCCGATCGGATATATAAAGACTCTCCGGAACTGGCACTCCTGCGTCGGCACTCGAAGCCAAGTCCTGCCAATTTCGATGAATTACTGTCCGCAGCCAAGAGTCGGGGACTGGATATCGATGTCTCGAACGGAAAGAATTTATCCGAAAGTCTGAACAAAGCGAACGACGCAAACAATCCGTCAATGAATCTAATGATGCGAATAATAACGACGCGATGTATGACTCAAGCGCTCTATTTCTGCAGCGGTTCCCTCAATAGGTCTGACCCCACGTTCGAACACTTCGGTTTAGCGGAACCTATATATACGCACTTCACGTCTCCGATCAGAAGATATGCGGATCTAATGGTTCACCGATTGCTGAGTCATGTGATTCAATACGAGTCGATCGACTCATCCCTTCTGAACAAACACCGAATGCAAGAACTGTGCGATTATATCAATTACCGGAACAAAAACGCTCGTCAGGCCAGCCGTTCGTCCAATCAATTGCATTCAATTTTGTTCATCAAAAGCCATTCGGGAGAAGAGCTCCGACAAGAGGGACACGTACTGTCTGTGCGCAAGAATGCCATTCAGATATTTATTCCTCATTTGGCGCTCGAAGTCTCGTATTATTTGAGACCATCCGAAGACTGGAATTTCGATGAAATAATGTTAACTCAAGAATATTTGCCTAAAAAATCCAAACTCAAGATATTGGACACTGTGCTCATTGGCCTATCGCTCAGTGAGAACGCACACAGTCTTCGTAGTAGAGTTGTGGTCGAACTGATTAAACCGTTTTCTGTAATAACAGACAACCAATCAAACAGTCAGACAATGAATAAGAAAATGAAAATTTGATTCAATTATTGAATGTTTTCTATTATTTTATATAATCTTTGCTTTCATTCAATTAATTCTTATTTTATTCAATAAAATCGTTTTCATAAGAATTTATTCTTAATTTAAATGTTCATTAAAATTAATAACAAAAGAAAAAGAAAGAAATTATGGAAACAATAATTAATTCGAGAATAGATTCGAGTAATTGATTCGAAATATTATATAAAAATACAAATAATTATAAATTATTCGCAATTTTCTGAACAATTGGTGACTATTTGAGTCAAAATCAAGTATTCCGACGATTGCTATCAAATGGTTTCAAAAAGTGTTTTCATTTCATTCAAAGTAATGAACGCTTTCTCTGATGTTTCGGCCAATTGAACGGAATGGGAGTCATCTGATTGGCTGTCCTTTGAACACATACATGCAATGCGTTCTTCGATTGTATTCTTAACTACAAATCTGTGAACAAATGTTTGCCTGAAATCAAATCCAAACAAAAACACAATTTTCAGCAAAAATTTTATGAATAGAATCGACAATAACTGCAATAATAACCGTTCGCTTACTTTGTTTGTCCGATTCGATGGATTCTTCCGACGGCTTGTAATTCATTGGCCTTATTGAGTGTGGGCTCAACCAGAACCACATGAGTCGCTTCGATTAGGTTCAGACCCTTAGAGCCCAAATCTATTTGCAGGAGAAGTGCTTTAATGGCTTTGTTTTGTTTAAACCAATCGATTCTTTCGCTAAATTTTGTCGAATTTTTTATAAAACAATGATTTATGTGATTGTCGAGCAATGCGTTCGATATGAGTTGCAGGACATCAGTCCAGGTCGAGAAGACCAGGGTTTTGGCCGTTGGCTCTGCACTGCTTATCTGGAGTAGACATCGAACCACTTCTTCCACTTTCGTAGACCAACTGCCCAACACTTCGATGGGATTCGGATCTTCTGCGGCCACACCGGAGTCCACATAGAGAAGTGCCGAAAGAGGACAGACCTCTCGACAGAGAGCGCATTGAATGGAAATACCATTTGATGTTCGTCTCGAGTACTGACTGGTCATAATCTCAAGACATTTAACACATAAACAATGTCCGCACTGGAGAACAGACCACTGCTGGCCCATTGAGAACTGACAGATGGGACAGAGCTCGGGGTTGTGTCCGCCCTTCCGACTGGTGTCGTCTTTAGCCAAGTTATTGAGATAACACAATTGCGACAACTTCTTGGCCAAACCGTTTTGAGCCAACACTTCATCCGATTTATTAGTAATCAATTGCGTCGACACTTCGTTCGGCTCCAGAATATAGTTAACCGTTTCCTCGGGTTTGGGCTCATTGGGCGCACGCACTCTGAGTCTGATTGAGGCCATATTCAGTTCGTCTATCTGTGAGACGAAGTCAAACGTTTCGATCCAAACGGCTCTTAAGCCCCGGAACTCCTTTTTGAGCGCATCGAACAGTTTTGAGTGATTCTGTCCGTCATCTGTGATCTTCTTGTGCTCATCCAAATCGTTTGTCCCATAGGTTCGGAAGCAATGGTATATGACTTTCAAAGTCTGTTCGACTTCACTGTCGCCCCAATTGCCGCGTCTTTGCTATAAATGAGCGAAAAATTATTAACAATTCTAGAAATGAACGAAAGCTAATGTAAGCCAATGTAAGCCTGTTTTGCATACCTTCTCCATCAGAGCCATTGACTTACAGGCGGACTCTTCGACCTTCTCTTCAGCGCTGAAGTAATAGAGTCTCATCTCATAGTCGTTGAACATCTCATGGATTCGACAATATTTACATTTGACGACACTGTTAGCTCTGTTGCCCTCTTTGTCTCTTTCGGGCCTCAAATGGCAGTCAATCGCTTGATTTAACTCCAAATCCGTTGGTTTTGCCCTTAAATTCATTACTCTTTGTTTCAAAACACTTCTCGAGTGATGTAGTTCTCTGAGACAAGTGTCCAAAACGTATACCAGTCCTGAAGAGTCGCGAAATTTAGTCGAAATCGAGACGAACTTCGAGAGCTGTTCTTCGCCTAACGTTCCCCGAAGACTGTGCTGTTCGAGTGTATCCCTGATTCTGGTAATCAAATTGTATTCCTTTTCGTTGAGTTTCAAGTAATTGATGGCTGACTTCCACCAGGGATTCGATGGTTGCAAACAAAACGACTTCAAATCAAATCAATTAATGAATAAATGTTTTCATTCAAACCAAACAAATAATAATTGTTTTGTATTTTAAATACATTTTCCAATTGTTCGACGCTTTCGATCAATGGCATCAACTGTTGGTTCACTTCAGCAAAACTGGCGATTCCTTTGGCTAAGTATTCGCTGTGCAGTTGTATTGACTCATATTTTAAGTACTCGTCCCTAAGGGTGCGTCCGATCTCTACACTTACTGTTATTGAAGTTGTTTTCGACTGTTTTTAAATGAAATAATATTTTATTCATTCGATTAAATCGATAGACAAGACTGGCGTCAAAGCAATACCTTTTCGTTCTCTTTATTGTAATACTCGTCCAAATCCTTGTCCTTCTGTCGAATACCACACAATTCAAGAATTTCGGCCAAATTATGCAAAATATGAATTCGTTGTAATTTGTCGGTTCGGAACAGATCTTTCACCCTATAGTTCTCTATAGAAGACAACCCTTTCCTATAGAATTCAATCGCTTTTTCGTAGTCTTTCTATTGGTTTTCGATTAAAATATTTATTTAACAATCAATTCAATGAATAATCGAAAACAAAACAAAAATTACTTCAATTATATGAATGGCTGCGATACCAGAAATGGCCGCAATTAGCTTCCGGTGCTCTTCTTCGCACTCATACTGTGTATTCTTAATCATATTCTTCAGCAACTCATCCATTGTTAACGTCTTCTTAGAAATCGGTACAAACTTTCCGCGAACTGCCTGTGGATGACAACAGGCCTTACGGACAGAACACACATAAAGATTAGATTTATTTAAATAAAGACAATTCAGTCAATCAATACTTGTCTTAAACTCAACATCGGTTTCATCAGAATATTAGCCGTTTTTCTGTCGAGTTCTTTGAGTTTTATATTCAAATCCGAATATTTAAACGTTTTTTCGTTGAATTTTTGTCGACATTCGGAATGTTGTCTCAAATAAAAGTGCTGTTCAACCGGTGAGAACTGTAGCGTTTTGACAGTTGATACCTGGCCAGGAATGCCTAACTGTTCCCAAACATCTAACTTCGAAGTTCTCCAAAAACAGTGACTCAAAGCCGTAATCATTGGCTCAGAATTGCCTGAAATTTAAATATTATATCATTTGAAAAATCATTTCAATATTGATCTGTTTGTATGCCTACCGGAAGCGTAGGGCCAGTACAGCATTCGCTCCCAATAGTGCCTCTGATGGTAGGGCTCTTCGCCGATGAATAGCAGTAAACCGTAGATATCATTAATAGACCTCTGAATAGGAGTTCCGGTTATACACCAACGATGTGTACCGTTCAGTCTGTGCGCCATTTGTGCCACTCGGGCCGAAGCGCTCTCAACCATCTGTGCCTCGTCCAGACATATGCGCCACCAGTTCACTGCAACCAATGGCGATGGCGTGGAGTTAAAGCGCTTTGGATTTCGGAATCGATTCGAGTGATGCAAATCCACAAAATCTATTTCCGAGCGCAGCGTCTCATAAGTGGTCAGTACTATGTCGTTGTCGGCCAAATCGAACGGTT
Organism: Eueremaeus valkanovi; assembly: GCA_034693305.1. NCBI lineage: Eukaryota > Metazoa > Arthropoda > Arachnida > Sarcoptiformes > Eremaeidae > Eueremaeus > Eueremaeus valkanovi. Next base: position 23,857 of record JAQIWA010000696.1, read on the forward strand.
GGACATACCCTTCAGACCCAATAGAATTCAATTTTCAGCTGATTTAAGAGTCAACTCAAAGGCCAAACCTTTCTTGGATTTGACGCCTTCGTAGACATATATCTTCATATGAGTGCAGTTCAGGTGCTTAACCACTTCGTCCTGCCATTGATGGCATATAGAGCGCGGACTCACTATCAGTGTTGCCCTCGACTCGACCGGTTTCATGCCTTCTCTTACCCAACAGTGCCCGCAATAATAGGGTCGAAGTTCACTATCAGTATCGGTGTCGTAGTTAACACACTCCGAGTGCTGATAAGACCCACATCCGCGGCACTGGACTAACACTTTAGGTTCAGATCTCTTCTTCCGGATTGGCTTACGTTTTGGTATTCGTTCTAATATTTGAACCATTAGTTTGTTATAAACCAACTTATGGACAGTTATTCTCTTACCGCTAATCATATTGTCGTCTAAATAGTCATTAATTTGATTATCGCTTTCATCAGTATTTTCACTGTCGATATCAGTCTCACAATTGTAGTCATTATTAATAGAATTCTCATTTGATTTGTTGTAAACTTTTTTCCTGTATTTCCTAATATCGCATATATAGCCACAAACGCACGCAAAACAACCTTTTCATCAGAAATATAAATGAATTTTGTTATAAGTTAGGGGTAATTGATGTCAAAATTTAATATTTTTTGTCCAAACCTTCAGAATTTGGTTCCAATTCTTCCTCAAAATCCAAATAATTGTGTTTAATCTCATCGTTAGTTGGTTTGGGATTATTGAGAACACAGGAGAGGACTTCAATGGTCTTTCCCAAACCCATTTCGTCGGCCAGTATTCCGCTCTGAGATAAGCCGTAAACGTATTTAAGCGGAAAACTGGAATCTCTGGCGAAATGACCCAAATATTTGTTGTAATGGATTTGTTTGGCGTCTAATGTAATCACTGTTTCGTAGACTAATTGATGACATTTTATGGAATCTATTCGTTCTCTGCTTAGCATCCATTGCACCTATAGTTCAATTAAATCACTCTATAATACTGTTTATCTGCTAATCAATGATCAGTCAATTTGATCCGATATTCACTCGACTTACGGCTTCGATTTGATATGAGCGGAGGGTTGGGTAGAGATACGGGTGCTGGACATCAATGGCTTCAATCGTGTCTTTATTGTCTTTGTGTTTGGCTTTGATTCTTGAGTACAACTGTTCAACGCTTTCGTTTGAAATCGCTATACATTTGGAAAGTATTCAAAAAAATATTGATTTCTATGAAAAGCCAATCAATACAAGAAAAAAAATGGAAATACCCTTATCTGAGGGTTCAATCGGTTCGGGATAATCATAAAAATGATTCATAACTTTCAAGACATCGTAATTGGGTTTTCCGAATGCCTGCGTCTGAAAGGCCAGGTGTTTGAGCGCAGACTTCTGTAGCCATACGTCGATTGAAATTTGATTTTCATTTAGTATTAGATTTGATGTCAAATAAAATTGAGTTGAATTGAAAGCATTGCTTAAATCAAAATCAAATCCTTTTATAATATTATTGGAAATCAATTCAATTGCAAAGTGTTTTCCAGTTTTAGTTCGACTGCACTCGTAATATACCAGTGCTTCGAACGGCCGGTGCTTTACATATATATAAATCAATTGCTTTTCGATTGAGTTTATATCAAACCAATTATCGGTCGGTTTTTGTGCCAACACTTCGATAGCAAACGAACCCAAAAGACAATGACTTTGAGTCGGAATCGATTCAATCGAGTCATTTGTTTCGACTGAATATTAAATAAATATTTAATAAAAATAAATGAATTCATTGTTTGAATGAATAGAGAAATAACGGAAACAATAGAAACAAACGTTTAGTGAAGTAATGAATAGTCAGATAAAAGTTGGCGTCAGTTAAGAAGTCTTCGAACTCTTCTTCGACAACGAATTCATGGCTTTTCTCCGAATTCTTCTTCCGTTTGAAACATGTCTTCACCTCTTCTATGATCTCACAGTCATTGTCGTCAATCAGTGATCGCTTATGGACTGGAACTGACTTTATTCGAGGCATTCCTCCGATTCCTCCGATATGTTTGACTCGTTTTCACTTAAATATGGTTTGAATTCAATTCAATTCAATTGAATAGAAATCGCTTTCTATTCGTATTGTAACGAGAATTTTAGCTGGGGCATTAAAATAAAACTATTGTAATGATTGTTGGCTAAGGGGTGCATAAAATTTCAGGTAATATTATGGGTGTATGGATTTCGTGTCCACACAGGGGTATTTGTTTGTATGAAAAGAATGAAGAACATGGCGAATACCGCCACGCGCCTAGCACTAGGTAGTGCTACATAGAGTAGAAAAGGATTCCGGCATAACACCAGAATATTCCTGAAATAAATCAAAAAGTTTCGGCATAGCACCAAAACCAAACAACAAATAAAACATCAATAAAAAAGGATAAACAAAAGACAAACCTATACCGGTGCTCCTAATAGGCCACACGACTTACCTGACCGGTGCTCCCACGATGACGTCCCAGGTGTTGGCCAAAGTCGTCCAGAGGTAGCGAAGAGAGTACACATTGTTGTTAAAGTTGAAGAAGTTTATTGAAAAGTTCACAAAAAGTATACAAAATATAAAATAAAAACTAATAAAAGTTTACAATAAT